>CAUYQG010049745.1:0-10100 GCA_963574415.1 Tarsius wallacei | reverse complement strand
ATTTACAAAGATGTTTAAATGCTATGACAGAACCAAGAATTTTTTCCAGCATGCAATGGAAAGGCAGTGAATGTATAAAAGTATAATCAGGAAAGGAATATGAATATGATTCTAGGATAAGATTTACTCAGCAGTAATAGAATGAGGAGAGAGAATATATGGGAAAATACTATGTGTTGCATACAGGAGACAGAGTAACGTAATGGGACAAGTGCTACCAAAAATAGCAAGTGATTCTGCCTAAAACTCTCTTAAGACTCTATACCAAATGCTGAGAATCTGGAATTAAGGGCAGTGTGTGTGTGTGTGTGTGTGTGTGTGTGTGTGCGCGCGTGCGCGCGCGCGTGTGTGCGTGTGTGCGTGTGGGTGTGTGTGCGTGTGTGCATGTGTGCATATGCATATGTGTGTATGATTTATATATATACAGAGAGTGTCAAAAATATATATACACTTTAAGTATGGCATTAGTTAAATAAATGTTGGCATCACCATGCAACAGGCAGGGCAGTCAAAGAAAGTGGCAGATGCATGACTGAGCAAATGTCATACTACACGTTGCTACCGTAACTTAATTCAACTTCAAAAAATAATGCATAGATAACATTGCTTAAAATGTGTATACTTTTTTTGACACTCCCGTGTGTGTGTGTGTGTATACAGTATACACATATGCATGCACATACACATTGTATACATATATAATATGAGTGATTTGAAGACTATCGGATTTGATGAAAAGCGGAAGATTCAACAATGACTGAGGTTCCCAGTAGGCTGAATGGAAAGGCAGTGATACCACTAGTGGAAAATAAAAACTGACACTAGAAAGGATGATAAATGTGCTGTGCGTGTGCATGCATATGTGTATACATACACACACAAAACTAGGTTCAACAAGTCAAGAAAACCATCGTCAGGACTTGAAATGTTTCAGACTAACTAAAGAAGTTTCCTGAGAAGCGTTTAGCAGGTAAATGGCTACCTGTCCAAATGTCTGATCCAGTTCCAGCTGTAGTCAAAGAAAGTGTTTTCCAACTATGTGTCCCTTACAAATAATAAATGCCCATAATTTACACTGCTGGATCTAGCATGAGGCAATTTTTCAGGTTTGCTGTTTGAAGTGAATGATGAAAAAACATTTTGAATGGCATGTTTATTTTTAAAAATACATCCAAATGCTTTTATTGTCAACAGTGAAAAATCACAAAAAGATGTATTTTGGATCCGAAACTCATTACAAATTTTCTCTTAAGTTTACTATTATACTGTTATTTTCTAGTAAGGTAGTTACTGTTTCAATTTTAAGTTACATAAATGCCATAGGTTGTTATGTTTAAATTAAGCAAATGCTGTTGTGTACCTGTAAGAGAAAGGCACTTTGGTATCTCATTTTTAAAAGTAATCATATTTTATAGATATTTAAGTATTTTATACATTTACTATTATATTTTAATAACTTTTACTTGCAATTATTTATCATGTAACTTGTTTAAATATAAGAAAATATAAATTTTTCCTTGTAAGTTTGCTACCATGGTAGTTACTGTTTCATTTCAATTTTAAGCCAAAGTACATTAATGCTAGAGATTGTTATGTTTTAATTAAAGAAATACTGTTGTCTGCTTGTAAAATTAAGGTACTTCAGTGTTTCACTTTTAAAAGTAATCTTACTTTATATATATTTTAATATTTTATATACTTACTATTGTGTTTTAATAACTTTCTTCTACTTGCAATTACTTATCCTGTAACTTGTTTAAATATAAGACACATACATTTTCATTTGTTAAATAAACTATTTTTATGTTTACATATACTTTTTAGACAAATCCATTTATTTCTGCAGTCAATTTCCTTTAAAAACAATGATATTTAAGTATACAGTCATTCCATTTTCTTAATTTAAGAATCTACATATTTGTTAAATAATAACGTACCTGATTAAAATAACACCCAGAAGGAAAGGTTTAAATATTGGATCCTGAAATGTTGTAAGGAAATTTCCTACTTTTGCATTGTTGTTCTTCTAACATGTGTTTTATATGATGTACTCAAGAAACCATTCTCACCTGCTTTTGATTGTATGTTTCTTCTTGGTTCTTCAGGGGCCTCAATTGGCTGATCAGCTAGGAAAACTCGAGCCTGGTCAACAGCATTCAGGATAGAATATTCCTTCTCCTTTAACTCCCGCCTCAGTGCCTTCACAAAGAAAAACAAAAATTGAATTTGTAACCTCATGTATTCACCAAATAGTGGAACATCTTCAATTAGACCACTTCTAACCACACTTAGTGAGAGAATGACTAATAACCAGCATTTAAGCTAAATAAGAAACAACAAATGTAAATTTTTACTGACAGAAATGATGAAAATATGAATAAGAGCAAAAAGATAATTCCTGTAGAAGTTAAATATGCCAAAAAATTAACTTTAAAATATTCACCCAACGGAAATTGTAACAAAGCATCAGAACTTACACAAAATGTACTTCTAGGCATTTTACTAATGTCAGATTGCTAAAATATAATGGCCTGTTCTAAGACACTTTTTTCTTGTAAAATTGACTGACAAAAAAATTACATCCAATGGTACAGAGGAAGGTAATTTCACAAGTAGTAATGAGATCCTCAGAAGTCTTTTACATTCTTTAGAACGCATCAAGAAAAAAAATTAAAAGATAGAAACAAATTAAAGTACATACATGAAATCAAAATTAAACCAAAGGAAGCACATATAAAACAGTCCCCAATTATCTTAAAATATGTTCCATGTCTCATGCTGAGGCAATTGCTATTTTTCCTTTGTGAGGTTTTTCATGCAAATCTATGATTCTCAGAATAGTTTTTCTTTAGCACTTTTAGTTCTTTTAAGTGGGGCTAAACTTTCACCTCTGCGTCTATAAAAGCAACAAAACTCACTCAGGAACCATTGCAAGATAAGAATAAATGAAGATTTTCTCATGTGCTATTAATGCAGTTGCTAAAGCAAAATTGTTAATATTGTTACCTTCTTAATTATAAACAGAAACACCTACTGGGCTCTAAAATTTTGCTTTCAGTGCACCTCCCTGGCAAACATATTATGAAAACTCATTTTTTTATTTACGAAATTACTGGGCTTTAATAATATTTTAGAATTACTGAACTCTTCCCTTCAGAACATAACTAATTTTTAGTAGAATTTGACATAACTTTGTTGCGATGACAGAGTGTTTGCATGCTAAATCTGTACCTTCCACAATCAATAAAAAGTAAGCATTAACAAATCTAGACATGCCAAAATAATCTTCTAATGTAAAAATATGGATCTAAAAACCAAAAAAAAACCCCACCAATAAACAACCTGAAAGAGACTATCACAGGAGGGGAGAGCAGAGAAGTAGTGAGAGACCAGTGACAAAACGCTCAATGCTCTTTTTTGTTTGCAAGCATTGAAAATATTATTTGAGTTTTAAACAATGTACAGTTATTACTCTGATCAAAAATTTAAGTTAAAAAAATACAAGTGAACCAAAAAAGTCTCACCAATTGCAATTAAGATACAGGGATGCAGTACAGGATATGGGATAAAACAAAACTTTCTCTAAAATGCACAGCTACATTTATGCATCCTTCCCAGCATCTATAAAACCAAAGACTGTGAAGCAAACACAAGTCAACAAATTCCCACATCTGTTATCACTGATGAGCATTAAATGACTATGTTGGGTGGGAGGAGGGAGAGGGATAAATCCTTCCCCATCTTATTTAAGAAATGCAACTTGTGAAGAAGTTCCAGGGTGGAGCATTTCAGGAAATCTTTTTAAAAAATTATCTTCTGGCATTTAAAGTTTCTGATATGGAAATAAAACAGACACGAGAGAAAGGGAAAAAATACATTTTTAATCCAGGAATATGTATACACACATCTACAGGTCTTGCGCTAATTCTTTTTTTAACGTATATAATTGTGTCAGAGTAAGACGCTTTAGAGGAATAAAAATACTCCTAGCATTTATTTCCAAAACCACCTGGAAATATAAAATAATGATATGAAAAATCATGTCATTTTAAAAAATCGCAGTAAAGGGCCAGGCGCAGTGACTCATGCCTGGAATCCCAGCACTTTGGGAGGCCGAGGCAGGAGGATTACTTGAGCCAGGAGTTCAAGACAAGCCTAGGCAACATAGCGAGACCTCGTCTCTACAAAAAAATTTTAAAAACCAGCCAGGTGTGGTGGCATGTACCTGTAGTCCCAGCTCATCTGGAGCTTGAGGCAAAAGGATTGCCTGAGCCCAGGAGGTCAAGACTTTGGTGAGCTGTGATCCACTACACTCCAGCCTGGGCAATAGAGTGAGACCCCAAACAAAAAAACAAAACAAAAAAAAGGAATGAAAAACAGGGTAATAGAGCAAACTTATTTTTTAAAATTTTAGTGATCATTATCATCCAAACCCAAATCTAATCAGCAAGTATGGGAGCAATGAAGATGCTTAAAATGTTGTGAAGGACTGTGCTGGATTTCTTCTCAGGGAAGGGAAATCCCAGGAATATGCCTGTTTACTGCAAGCTGCTAAGGAAAGGTGAAGGTGCTAGAACATCTTTCCACTCTAGTTTATCAAACAGAAAGAAGAATTCACAGACAGTATTTAGAGACTTATCACAAAACAGAAACCAGAAAGTGCCCATAGGCGAAGATGTGGAAGGAAATTAAAAACAAGAGAAGATGGAACATAAAGGATTGTGACTGAGAGAAGGAAGAACAAACACAGTACTGGTCCTCTGGAAATAAGAAACAATTATGGGTCACATACTTCACAGATGGTGTACCCAGAACTTATGATGGAGAAAGAAAGAAGATGATCATATGGCTTAGGTATACCGTAATTCTTGACTGGGAGTTCTGGACTATCAACAGTCCACAAAATGCGCACTGAATAGGGATGTGGGGAGGGAAGCAGACAAAAGAGATTTATTTGTCTTGGAGCTATTTTTGGAATTTCAAAAATCCAAATGGAAATACACATCTGTCTACAGAAAGGATATCTGGGAAAACTACCCTGTCCTTTATGGCTGGAATTAGATCAAAGTAACATAGAGGCTCTCACAGTTAAGTAATTTCTTTGGTTGGCGGTTTGATCTGCCCAAAAAGCCCTTTCCCTAGCTGTAGCCACTTACCAAATTCCTTCATCCTCAGCCGGGCTCGGTGGCTCAGCCTGTAATCCCGTGCCTTTGGGAGGCTGAGGTGAGTGGATTGCCTGAGCCCGCGGGTTCAAGACCTGCCTGGGCAACTTGGCGAGACCTCATCTCTACAATAAATCCAAAAAATTAGCCGGGCGTGGTAGCACACGCCTGTAGTTCCTGGCTACTTGGAAGGCTAAGGTGGAAGGATCGCCGGAGCCCAGCAGGTCGAGGCTGCGGTGGCCGGGAGCGGCCACTGCACTCCAGTCTGGGCGACAGTGAGACTCCAACTCAAAAAAAAAAATTCCTTCATCCTTTTTGAGGTCTTCTAAAGAAGGGCCCCATCCACCCACCCTATTTAATGTTTCATTCCACCTTTCCCATAACCCACATTTCCAATTCCCATTACTCTGTGTCACTGTCTTTGTATTTCCTAGACCTGTCATAGACTATGCAAGGTTCGTACTTAGTTATTATATTTATTGTTTGATCTCTCTCTCTCTCTCTCAGATAAAATATAAGCACCACAAGACCAGGGGATTTTTCTCTTTGCTTGGGTTGTTTTTTCCTTGTGATAAACAAAACACCCAGATTAATGCTGTAACTCGGACCTAGTAAAGGCTTGGGAGATCTGGTGGAGGTGATGCCTTGATTAAGTGTTGCAGCGAGAGAAAGGTACTCCTAAAAGAAGAAATGAAACAGTAGCAGAGAAAGAAGGGCGTCACACGGTGTGCACTCAAGGCAGGGAACGACAAACACTTCAGTGCCCAGAGAATAGCAGCAGTTGAGGCTCAACATGTGGGCAGAGATCAGGCCATAAAGACAGCTGTATGGCCTCTTTCACACCTGAGACTCAATCCCATAATGGGTGATGGGAAGCCACCAAAGAACTGGACAAGCTGGGGGGGCGGGGAGGAAGATCGACTTCAGAGTGACGTTTTTGTTTTTGTTTTTTATAAGATATCATTATCAGCTCTCCTAGAGTCATAAAACACAAGTCTATCTGAAAGAGACTCACAGGACTACAGAATCTGTTTTCCCATCTGACCACATTAAACTTCAGTGCTTCATAAAAAGAAAAAAATTCTCTGCACAGGGTGTGGCGACTGTCTAGTGAACATCCTTGGATATGCCAATGTAGGGAAGTCACAGGAGATGAGTGTGGGCAGGTGGAACCACATCAAGTAAGCACAAACATGGGGCTCTGGCCCTAAGGACAACTCACTACCCAAATGTCCTAGGGAGCAACATACATATAATAATTTTTGTTTGTATCCTATTTTGCAAATTTAATTCTGTTATTCAATTTGTCCTATTTCAATTATATTGGATTGCATGTCAGAAACGGATTTAACTTTCAACAGCATTATACACATAACCACTTCACCACCCTTTCCCTCAATTAGACATAAAAGAAACGTGCATTTCCCAACCACCTGGTGAACACTAATGATAAGGTAATTAGACTCCAACAAGTTGTTTTGTATACACAGCTACAAAGTGGCACTCAACTTTAAGTTCTAATACCACGTGACCAATAAAAGTGCTGCCTTAAAAGAGTATAACCTAATCTAATTGGAATTTTTCTATTTTAATGACTTTATATTTTCATTCAAAACAATTCTGTTTCCAGATAATAACAACGATTGGTGAGAATGTGAAGAAACAGGAGTTTTCATGCATTGTTGGTGGAATAGGATAACTGCAGCCACTTTGGAAACAGTTTGGCATCTCCTCAAAACCCTAAACACGGTGTTACCATGTGACCCAACAATTTCACTCATCAGTATATACCAAAGAGAACCGAAAACATATGTCCACAGAAAGACTAGAATATGAATGCTTATGACAGTATTAGTCATAGCAGCGAAATGGTGGACATAACCCAAATATCCATCAACTGGTAAATGGATAGACAAAATGTAGTTTATCCACAGAATGGAATCTTATTCAGTAGTAAAAATGAATAAAATACTAATATATGCTATAAATGGATATATCTTTAAAACATTATGCTCAGGAAAAGCTCATAGTATATGATTCCTTTACTCTGGAATTTCCAAAATGGGCAAGTCTATAGAGACAACAAGTAGAATAACAGTTGCTTAGGGTTAGGGAATTCAGGAGTGAGGGGAAAGGAGAGTGACTACTCATGGGTATTGGGGGGATGATGGCAGTGATGATGGTGCACTGAATTGTAGTGCACCACCAGCCAAAAGTCACTAAATTGTACACTTTAAGTGGGTAAATTTATGATTTGTGAATACTATCTCAATAAAGTTATTATTAAAATAAATAATTCTGTCCTTTAGCCAAAACAATTCTCTAGGTAATCTAGGGCGTTTTTTTTCTAGTTTCTATTCCAGCACATCTACAAAGTAATAGCTCACTTCATATGTTTAATGTGTTCAATAATAAGGTTTTCTGCCTCCTACAGAGCTTGTCCTGATGTATTGTAACCATGTCTCTGTCCCCTCTATGAGATTCTTCCAGGATAAGGTTCGTCTCAATCATTTGAAATCTTCCACCATACCTGCCTAGACATGTATATATAGAAAACACTCAATAAATGCTTGTGAATAATAAATAAAGGAAAAAAATGCTTTAATAATTAAATACTATGTATTTATTATTACAAACTATGGCAGAGTAAAAATATACCAAAGTCCCCCAAATCTTTTCATCTTCAATTGAAATAATTAATGAATTCCTGTTTGTTCTGGAATTCTGTTATTTTAACTACTTACTTTGCAAATTACTGGTAATAATGTTTTATGTAAAATTAGCTTTCTTCTATCAGCTAGTCTGTGCTAAGTATTTCAGTCTGCGGTTGGTTCTGATTTTATTGATAGCAAATATCTTTTTCTCTCCCTAGATTAAAAAAAAAAAAAACCTGATCTCACTGTAAGGAATGGCGTGGGTTCACTCTGCCTCCCGCCTTGTTTCCACATGCTAACCCATGAGGTTGCTCCATAGGGCTTGGTTTCACAACTGCTGTCAGTCATTAGAATTGAAATGTGTTCTATTAATCACTATTGTGTATCAAATCCATCTAAAACTTAGTGGCTTAAAACATGACACTTTATCTTCCATGATTCTGTGGGTTGGCCATTTGACCAGTTCTTCTGGAACAATTTGGGATCACTTGTGAGGCTATAGTCATCTGTAGCTTGGATGGGACTAGAGAGCTAAGACGTCCTCACTCACATGTCTGAAAAGTCATCACTGCCTATTGGTTGGGATACCTCAGTTTCCCTCTATGTGGTCTCTAATTGCTGTCCAATGTGGTAACCACTAGTTACGTGTGGTTATTTGGGACTTAAAATATGGCTAGTACAAGTGAGAAACTGAATTTTAAATTTTGTCTAAGTATAAGTGATTCAAATTTAAATATAAATGGTTACATATGTCTAAGGATTGCCATCTTAGACCAAGCAGCTCTAGAGTTTGCACATTACTTCTGTCATGTTCTATTATTTGAAGCAAGTCATGAGACCAACACAGATTCAAGAGAATAAAGAAATATACTTCATTGATTGATGACAGGAACAAAAATGTCCCTCTGGATAGGGGCATGGACACAGGTAGGCATGATTTATTATTATTACAATATTTATTATATTCATTATAACACACCAGAGAAGAAAGAAAGAGATGGCTGGGTTGAAGATGAGGGTTGGTAATATTTTATATAAGTCATCAAGGGGCATGTGAAAGACAGTGATATGTGGAAAAAACACCTGAAAAAGTGAGGAACAAGCCATGAGAATTTCTGGCAAAAGAGTAATCTAGGCAGAGGGAACAGAATGTGCAAAAGCCCTGAGGCAAGTGTATGCCCATCTTAGTGAGTGGTCTTGTCAGAGTTCAGTGAGAGAAGAACAGGGAAGGCCACATCTGTAAAGATATTTTTATATCATGAAAGTTAGGGAGAAAAAGCCTTTGTGGCTGATAGGAGAGGCACCAAAGGAACCATAAACTTCATGCAGAAGGCATCTGGCTACAATGCTGACTCAAGTCTTCGCCATTGAGCTAAATGTGCCCTTATGTGACAGCCTGTCACAAAACATATGCATTTTCCATTCAATAGGTTGAGCATCCCTAATCTGAAAGCCCAAAATCCATAATGTTCCAAAATTCGAAACTTTTTGAGCGCTGACATGATGCCTTAAGTGGAAAATTCCACACTTGACACCCTTGCTTTCTGATAGTTCAATGTACACAAACTTTGTTTTAGGCAGTACATTATTTAAATATTGTATAAAATTACCCCCAGGCTATGTATATAATGTGTATCTGAAACATAAATGAATTTTTTTTTTATTGTAGAGATGAGGTCTCACCAAGTTGCCCAGGCTGGTCTCTAACCCATAAGCTCAGACAATTCATTCACCTAGGGCTCCCAAAGTGATGAAATTACAGGGAGAGCCACTGAGCTGGGCCCCCATAAATGGGGGTCATCCACAAGATATCTTTTTATGTATATGCAACTATTCCAAAAGAAACTGAACTTTGAAACACTTCAGATTCCAAACATTTTGGATAAAGTATGCTCAACCTTTAGTAGATGTTGAGAAAGACCCTCAATGCACCTCCCAAACAACTAGGTGTAAAATAAAGTTTTGACCTACAAGCAGTGAACCAACATCTACTGGCAACAAGGAGGAAAATACAAAATAATTTCAAAAAGGGAAACTGAAATTGTATTGTAAAAGTTGCATGCTCTGAGGTGTTTAGTAGAGGAGATATGATCCCAGACATCTAAGAGCCAACAATAATAAATGGAGAGCACAATGACTATCTTGTGTCCATAATTAAATGGCCTGGCATGGTAATCCCAGCACTTTAGAAAGCAAAGGCAAGAGAATTCCCTGAGCCTGCGGGTTCAAGACCTCCCTGGGCAACATGGCAAGACCTCATCTCTACAATAAAAGAAAAAAAAAA
>CAUYQG010049742.1:0-24848 GCA_963574415.1 Tarsius wallacei | reverse complement strand
AACCATGCTGTCCATCAAAAGAGGACTGGATTAAAAAAATGTGGTACATATACACAATGGAATACTACGCAGCCATAAGAAAGAACGAAATCATGAATTTCGCAGCAACCTGGATGGAACTAGAGTCTATAATACTGAGTGATCTTTCATAGCAACAAAGATCTGAGCATCACATGTTCTCACTCATAAGTGGACCTTGAACATCTATCGTAATACTATAAGAAAAGGATCGACAGTGGTGGGAATCTATGGGGTGGGGGACAGGGAGGGCAAGGATGGTAGGATTAATGGTAGTCAATATCTGTCTGGGGATGGGGGGGACACCCCTTATCAACAAGGGTGCCTGAACGATGCATATTTGTATACCTAACCCTTAACTGTACCCCACAATTTTAAAATAAAAAATATGTTAAAAAAATTATTTTTACAACCCTGTCTTCTGCTATGTCTAATATGTAATATATGTATACACATCTACATGATATACTATATAAAGAAAATCACTGTGTATTGTATTCCAATTCACAGTAATGTCTTTTTCTCTTTTAAATATGTTGCTAGATTAATGGTGTTAATGATATTTGCATCTATGTTTATGAGAGGTACTAATCCACAGCTTCCTTTCTTGAAAAGCCCTTTTCTAATTCTGTTATCAGGGAAATGCTGACCTTATAAAGTTAGGAACTATTCCCTTCTTTTCTATTTTTGAAAATAATTTTGTACAATTGATATCATTTTCTTCTCAAGTATTAGGCAGAATTTGCCAGCAAAGCAGTGAAGCTATTGGGGCCTGATGTTTTCTTTGTAAAAATATTTTCAACTATGGTTTTAATTTCAGGTTATCTATTTCTTCTTGAAATGAACTTTGGTAGTTGTAATAGTTCGATAGCTTGTATTTGTGTCTCTTAGAAATGTGTCAGTTTAATGCACACTATTAATTCACTCAGAGGTTTGTGTTTTTTGTTTGTCTGTTCGTTTTTAATCCTTCCTCTCTTTAGTGAGGAATAAGCCTAACTTAAGAACTTTTCCAGATCTGTGTGTCTACTGTGAAGAAGAAAACAGATCTCTTCCTTATGACCCCACAATGCAGAACACTTGGAGAATATGTATAGGGAGGTGCTTTATCCTAATAATAAAGTATTTTTCAGATCTTTGGATAGTTTGGCAGTAGGGAGGACAGGAGGATGTGGTTAGTCTGTCATCACTGGAAGTAATCAAATACAGTCCTAGTGGCACTTTTCAGGAGTGTTGTATTCCAGAAAAAAAGCCATTCCTTTGTGGGGAATGGGACCCAGGGGGATAAGAACCTTTGCAGACATTTCTGATCTGGGGAACACATCATACTGAGAACAAAACAGCACTTTTTAAGAGAAGCATAGATAACAGTGATGAGGAAGATAGGCTTATGTTTTTGAATATGCATTATAGACTACATATCTTAGAAATGTCACTGCTTTTTGTTAGTTTGTTTTCTGTCAGGGTCTCACTGTATCCTAGATTGGAGTGCAATGAAACTCTTACAGCTCACTGCAGCCTCCAACTCCTGGGCTCAAGCAATCCTCTCTTATAGCCTCCTGAGTAGCTGGGACTACAGGCATGCCACCATGCCCACCTATTTTTTTTTAAATGTTTTTGCAGAGATGAAGTCCCACCATGTTGCCTGGGTTGGTCTCGAACTCCTGGGCTCAAGCATTCCTCCTGCCCTGGCCTGCCAAAGTGCTGAAGTTACAGGCCTGAGTCACCGTGCCCAGCTGTTATACAGTCCTATTTATTAACATCAGAGCAACCCCATTCGGTAGACATTCTCATCCAGTTTTACAGATGAGGAAATTGAGTCTCTTGAAGTAAAGGGTGCCGCTCATGTTCCCTCCCCACCCCTCTGCGCATTCACTTACTCGCTACCTCTTTGCACCCCAGAGGCTGACTACCGTTAGCTGCCCTGGCTTCTGATTGTGCTCCACCCATGGGATCCACTTTCAGGGGACTGGTGTGTCCAGAGGGATAGGGGTCAGGGTATTTCTTCCCTTTTGCCTTCTTGTTTCCGTACCACGTCTCCAACAATGGCAGTCCAGCACCTCCCTATACGTATTCTCCAAAGTCCAGCTTTCAACTCTCACTTGGCCTCAGTAGCACTCTTTTCCTCCCCTGTCTTCCAGAACCAGAGTGGGCAATGTCTTCCCACCCTGGCTACCGCCACCAAGGAAGCAGCATTCCCTTGTTGGTTCCCTTAACCCTATCTGCATCTGTCATCTCTGTAAGCAGCCATTGCACTGAGCCTATGCAGTTCCATGGAGTGGCTGTGGATCTCTTGCCAGACCCCTGACTGATATGCTAAACACCATGCCCGGGATTAGTTAATGAAATTTAACTGTGGCGGAGCAACTCTGTCCCTAAGGTTCAGTTTGAGTGAGCAAGTCAATCCAAAAGCAGGGCAGAGAGAGGGTCTCATTCTCTCTTTCAGAGAGCGTGAGATGAGGAGTTGGCTCCAGCAGTGCTGGAACGTATCCCGGGTCTGGAAGGAGGAGGCAGTGGGTTAGACTAGAGGGCTGGAGACCCTGGTTCTTCTCCTGTTCTAATGGAAAATTGCTGATTAACCTTGAGGTTTTTCTTTTCAGGGGTCCTCCATGCTGAAAAGTTTCCACCTCTTGGGGTTTCAATGAGCACCTAATGAGAAAATCATTTTGGAAAGCACAGAGCACTTGTGCATGTAAGGTAGCTGTGTTTTCATGGTTGTCAGTTTTCATGGAGGCTGCAGGCCACGGAGTTAACTATTGTTCTAACCTTTTTAGCCTTGGAATAAGATGAGAAAAATTAGGGGTAAGTTTCCATCTCCCCTGCCCTCAGGGCTGCCCGCTTCTCTGGCGTGCTGGGTTTTGGGGAGGGGGAGGAATCAGCTTGATGTGGCCTAATCTAGCCTTCATTGAAGGCTTGTTCAGGTCCTGCTGGGCAGAGAGGAGATTTCTAGCTTTTAAGAAGAGGACAAATTAAATCTGCTGCAGCAATGAGCTTACCTTGGCATTTCTCATGATTTTCTGCCATGTTAAAAACTTTTGCCAATGTTTGCATTTGATAGCTTCTGCCTTGGTGAAATTATCGAGGTTCCCAACTGTGATTTCAACGGTTCTTGGAGTAATGGGCCATTTGTAAATTGCCGCCAGAAATTAATAGCAATGTATGAGAGGGAGAAAGTAAGTATTTAAACAGGAATTATTAAGTGAAGATTTGAGGGAAAGAAAGGGAAAAGGTATGTGTACATGGACTGATAGATAGACATGTACACAGGCATGCGCAGTTTATGTATTTTTATTCCAACAGTTTTGTTTGATACAGAAAGGAAACCTGATGGAGAATTAACTATTTTCACAATAGCATTTCCTATTCTTCACTCACCACATCCCACCCTACCCAGTGTAATTCTGGAAACTAGCCCCAACGCCTATCTAGGAGCTGGCTGTGGCCTCTCTGTTTTGTATTTTAACGCCCAAGTTGAGAAAAGATTGCAAATTCACATGCCTACAACTGAAGTTCAAGCACCCCGAGGCTTTTCATGGGAGCCAGAAATCCAGAATTTGTGTAAAGTCTTCTATTTTAAAGGTGGGAAACAAATTTTTGCTAAAAGCATACACTGTGCAGACCCGGTCAAAAGCATCAGATTGAACCTATGAAATTGCCACTTTGTGGGACCATATGTTGGCTGTTTGTCACGTTCACTCTAAGCGAAATAACTTTTCACAGGGTAGCGTCACATTTTAAAAACTGAGGTACAGACCCAGGCAGTTAATCTGCATCTGGTGAGTGTGTAGCACATCGAATCTCACATTTATGCACACCGGGGTCTGTGTGACCATGGCCCAGAGGGAGGTGTGAACATTTCATTGCTCAGAAGGTTCCCCATGCTCTTCCCCATGAGGGGGCTCTTAGAGGAAGGAAGGGGCTTCACGGATGTGGAGGACAGTAGCCTCTCTGGGGGTGGGGAGTGGAGAGAGACCTTGTGGAGTTTGGGGTGGAGGGTGGAGACCCGCGCTGCCTTACACACACCCTGAGGTGTTGGAGAGGGGACGGCTCCGTGGCATTCCCTGGGGAAGCTTCCTAGACATTCAGCACCCTGAGTTCTGAAAGAGCCAAGGCTTCTGGGCTAGGCTCGGGGTTGAAAGAGCGGAGCCACAGCCTGGGAGCTGAGCTCACAGGCCATGGGCAGGTGGGCAGCTCAGCGAGTGACAGCCTCGGGAACTGAAAACAGGAGGTGCAGACTGAACAGGCAACCAGGGTTCCCGTGGACCCCGCTCGAGGACAGGGGGAGGACCTCAAAGGCACTTTGGAGGCTCCACAGGGACCACCACCAACAGCTGGTGAGGGAGTGGGTAGGAGGGCAATGAACGAGTCAGAACGATTCATTTCGGACAAAACAGACTTGCATGCTTCTATTTCTTGCACTGCCCATCATCTATGTTATATTTATTGTGTTCGAATTTTTAATTGGCAGAGCCCATCCTGCCAGGCTGTGTGCCCGGCTACATCAGCTGATGCTCTGTCCAGCCAGGAAGGGCTTACACAGATGAGGCAACATTTCTGCTGCTTCTCAGCCTGTGGGAAAACTTGCTTCCAGATATCCTCCCACAGGTCTTAGAGGGCTTTGTTCTAGCACACACGGGATGCGTGCAGGGGGATTCAAGCCCATCAGTGAGGACAGGCTCAGGGCTGCACCTTCTATTCTGTGAAGAATTGGCTGGCACCCCTCTGCGGTGAGAAGAGATGCAAATACCTTTCCCCCTGTGAAATCAGCATGGCAACGGAGGCTCAATTTTCACCTGGTGACGTGTTGCCTTCTATTAATGAGGCTTTTGAACTATCTCCTGAACTTTCTCCCTCAGATTAAAGTGGGTTTTGCTTTGGCAAGTGCTAACGGCTCCACTGTCACTCTTACCACTTTCCTCTTCCCTTTACCCCAAGGAGCAGACTTGGAGACTTGTCCTTCAACTCAAGGGGACTGAACAAGCAGTCTCATGCAGGTCTCCAGGGTGCACCAGCAGATCTCTTAGCCTGGCCAGGTTGGATGAGGGCCCTCTTGGGCCAGCTCTCACGAGCCTCACCTCTCTCCCCTGCCATCCAGGGAGCATGTGTGTTGCCGTGTTCAAATGAGGGTGAGGGATAGAGAGCCCCAGTCCCAGATCTAGAAGCCACAGACGTCCTTATGCCCCTGGCTTTGAATTTCAGGTTCTGTCTTTAGGCAGCTGTGACAGCAACAGTTTTATTGACAGAAATTCAAGTTACATTAATAATGGCCATGAATACGGTGGCACCTGTGGTTATACAGAGCTGACTGTGCCCTTTCTGTCTAGGGTCACAGAAGGTACTCACCGTAGCCCTGTGAGGAAGGTGGTCTCATTTCTTTAAACATATGGGAATACTGAGCTTTAAAGAATGCTGAATACCTTGCCCAATGACTCTAAGCCCAGAGTTTTGAAACCAGGTCTCTCTGATACTGAGTCCATGTGTTTTCCAGTTCACCAGAAGCCACAGACACAAATGTATACGGAAGTAAGACCAGGACTGGCTACATAATTTTTGGAGTCCACAAAAAATGAAAATTCAGGGCCCTTGTTAAAAAATGAAGAGAGTAACAGCAGAGCATTCAACTAAGCCTGGGCCCTTATGAGACTGCACAGGTCACATACCCAGGAAGTGACCATGCCACTGTGGCAAGGGTCATGTCTAGGCTGAAGCTCAGAAGAATGGACTTTTTTCTGCTGTGTGTTTCTTCTGCTGTGGCAACTGAGGAAGACTTGTGTTGAGATGGTGGACTCACAAGATCAGAGAAGCCTGGATCACTGAGTCACTGAATGGAGGACAACTTCTCCAGAGAGTCGTCGACATTCACAGTGGACTTTGCAGGGTGAGAAGTCAATGTGGTTTAAGCCACTAACAGTTTGGGGTTATTTACTATCCCAGCTTAACCTGATCGAACCTAATAATTCATCTCCTACCCCACTGCAAAATCTGCACTAGTGTGAGAGACTTGGGAGCTCGAGCTGGAACGTTTTCTCCTAGCACGTTCTTCTCAACCAGGAGGCAGCAGGCCATTGATGATCTGAGAGAAAGCGGCATATCTTCGGGGTTCTTTCACATTCCAGGTACCAGCCGTGGGTTAAAAGCACAAAAGAATGAGCCTCGAGTTTGTGAGCTGGGACTGAAGGCTCCACATGTGCCCACACAATGGTCTTTGCTTCCAGTTATGATTTCCTCTTCCCATAAACACTGTTTAAAGTGACAAGGTTGTTCTTAAACTGGCTGAAGCTACAAACAGAATACACTGGCTCAAAGAAGGAATCAAGAAGATCTGGGTTTGGGGTGTGACATAATCCAGATGCTTAAATCATGTTATAAATTCTCTCTCACGTTTTATTACCGTCTCGCAGTGTCATTCAAGCAGGCTTTCTAGATGCAGCGGATCTCGGCAGCTCTGGGCTCTCATCTGACCAGCTGTAAGAATGCGAGAGTCGGCATGACTTCCCCTCACCTTCACAGGAAGGGTCCTGCCAGCAAGGCAGCTTCCCTTCCAGGCCCTGACACCAGTCCCCAGGCTGGGGCTTGGGGTGCTCCCGGTAACCAACACATAGATGACCCGTGGCCTCAGAGCCTCTTGATGCTTTCAAGCCTAGGGATGTTCTCCTCTTCCCCGAACATGCTCCAGGTTTCCTTGCAGCGCTCCTTACCCCTCTTTCTGGCCTGCCAAGCTTTCTGTGAGGTCCTGGCAAATAAAGGGAAATATAAGTATGACAGATGACTGTGCTGCAGTCAGTCACCTTATGGACACACTGAGAAGCTGCCTGCTCCACTGTGCCTGTGGTTTAATTCTGTGCTTGGGTGGAGGTTTCTTAAAACAAGAGAGATTAGGCTCTTGTATTAGTCTCATGCTAATGTTGTTTCTACGGGGCCATTGGATGTGATTTAGAGAAGGATCGTCTGCATCCACCTGAGGGATGTTCACTATGCCTACCAGGAATTAAGTGTGTGTGTATGTGTGTGTGTTGGCGTATATGTGTGTCTATCCCCAGAGACAAACACTCTTTCTATGCTTAGGTAGTGTCAGTACTTGGTGGGTCCTCTGTGACAGCAATGGCAGGAGTCACTGCTTGACTACCAATTTTGCATAAGGCACTCTGTTAAACATTGGCTGGGAGTGCCTTAGACTGGGTCTCACAGATTCCGAGAAGACAATTCTTGTGAGAATTATTTAGTAGAAGTTGACTCCAGGAAATCCAGTAGGGAAGTGAGAAGTGGGGCTGGGAAAGGAAGAAGGCCAAACAAGGGTGCGGTATCCAGCCAAGTCCCACTGTGCTTCAGACCTCAGAGTGGCCCACATGAAGGGCAAGAGGTCTGGTGCATTGATACCTCTTTGTAGATCCATGACGTTAGGCACTGGTCAATGGCTGGCTGTGGTAGGGACGAGGGGTGCACATTTCTAAGGTCAACCTTCCAACAAAGACACAAGCTCTGGCCTGGAGTGAGCGGGAAGGGCAAAGTGATCCAAGGAATTATGGGCAGAACCTGACAGCATCCGCTACAAGGCATTGTTTAAATCTGAGAAAATTCAATCCACCCGACCGACAACATTCACATCTCATGGTTATGATTCCCAACGAACATATGGATAAACCAAGGCTTAGAGAGGTAATACAACAAGATTGAACAGCTAGAATCTGGACTCAAGCTTTTCAGTGCCAGAATCTTTCCGGGTGAGGCTAGGGAGTCCTAGAACAGCCCACTGGGATTGACTTCGTGTGAGCCAAGTGTGAAAGGATGCATGGGAGTTGTGTTCTCACAAAAGCCCAAGGGTTACCCTAGCACACATCCAAAAGCGTGGCCCCAGCTCTCAGATGTGTCCATGGAAATTTGGTCCCATTCTTTTCCCTCCACAGGTCCCTGGAGGTAGGACAAGGAGTATGGGTAGTATCGGGCCCTTGTGAAGAAAGCCCCATGCCAGAGCTCAGAGAGTTGGGAGCTTGGGCGATGGGATGGTAGAGCCTGGCACCCAGAAAGCACTCTTGAAGAAATCAACCAAGGTCCTGGATTGAGAACTCTGCTGCCACCCCCAGGAGAAACATAGTACAACCACTCCCACACGACAGGTAGAAAAACAGGCCAAGAAGGACCTTGATCAAGGTTACGTAGTCACCAGGTTTTCAGAAGTTGAGTGGGTGCTTTTTATGCTACACCACGGATCTCAACAATAGAAAATTTACTAAGAGCTGGCTTTCACCAGACCCTTGTCAGGAATATTAGTCAAGGGAGTATCAACTGGTTGCAAGTAACTGAAACTCATCTCCAGGTGGCCCGAGCAAGTCTTACCAGCTGAAGGGACTGAATTGTTCCACACAACTAAAAAGTCTAGAGACTGATCCAGGGCTCAAATGCTATCATGTCTTTCACACTCTACTGTGTTGTTTTGTTTTCTTGGTGATTTCCTCAATCTTGGGCAGAATCTTCCTATGTGTGGCCAGATGGCCTCTTGAAGATTAGCCATCTCTGTGGAAAGAAAGCACCTCTGCCCAGGAAGTCCAGTAAAATTCCCAGGGCTGAGGCCCTTTGGCTCAGCTTGGATCACAAGCCTATCCCAGAGTCTGTTTCTTGATTCTGGTTGGCCATAACTAGGTCAAATGGTGCTTCTGAGGTACGCATGTGAGAAGATACGTGTGTGCCCAAGTTTTTAGATTGAGAGAAGGGTGAATTGATTACCCAGAGGAAAATCAGAACATTGCCACTTGAAGAATAGGGATGCTGAGCTGGCGGGAGCTGCAGGAAGCTGGTGCTGCAGATACTGTTTCATCACATAGAGTCAAGAAGCTTTCAGGATGAGAGCAAACCTGGAGTCACACAGCAGGCGTAACTCCTGAGTCTTGGAGCTGTAGGGTTTCCTAGGTCGGGCTTTTCTGAATGTGGAAATGAAGATCCACGTGCAAGTGAGTTTTCAAGGAGACAGAAAGGAGAAAGGGATGACGAAGGGACACGGCCGTCCAGGGAAATGGAAAGCCTGGCAGCAGAGGCTGGTGGTGCCCTGGCTGGCTTCCCCTTACTGAGCTGCTGTGTTGATGCCTCAGCTGCTGACTGTGGGCTGCTCTGACTCACCGTTCTCTGGAGAATTGCCCTGGACCGACACAGTTTGTACTATGCTTGGGGTTGACCCACAGCCCAGGGCTGAGTGATCAGGAGATATAAAAACTCAGTCCTCTTTCCTCAAGATGGGACAACTGAGTGTGCTGTTGGCCTTCCCAGAGCATCCTATGGGATAGAGCTGAGGCCAGAATCCAGCCAAATCTGCATCTCTGCCTGGCTTCCTCCTTGCTCCTCATTCTCCACAAGTTTCATCCATGAGAACTTTCTTTTCAAGAGAGTTGCCTAAGAATTCCCTCAGGCTCCACTTCAAGGCAGGCAGACCTAACGCAGTCTGCCTGCAGGGCTGCAATTTCAGGTCAAGTCCTTGACTTAGCCTGATCCTGTGCTCTGTATTATAAATTACTCTTGAGTTCGACCCCACTCCATGCAAAGGTACTGGATTTTGCACACTCACACCAGCCATTGACTGCAGATCCCCTGGGGCTGAGGAGGGAAGTGTAACGTCCTGGCATTCCTGGCTGTCTGTGTGGAGGAGATGGCTCTAGGAGCCCAAGAGAAAGTGCCTGTAGGCCATAGCAGGTGGGGCCTTTTGTGGAAAGGCTCACAACATAGGAGATGGGTGCAATGAGCCACTATAAAGTGATTCAAGGGGATTGTGTGGGTCGCCGACGCTGTCTACCTCACAGGGGAAAGAAATCAGACGACTACAGAGTACTTTGAGAACTGAGATTTCTAAATTGGCGCCAGCTTAACTATCGGCAGCCGTAAGGGTACTTTAATTAGCTGACGACAGGTTGCTGTTTATCCATTTGTTGCTACTCATATAACCAGAAGTACAGAATATAGTACTTATAAATCCTTGTAATGAAATATTTTCCTTTATTGAATCTGTGTTTATATAGATGCACATTAGTTTAAACTTTTTGACCTCATTTGCATTCTAAAATTATAGCACCATCATTTCCTTTTCCCAAATGTATTCACTCTTAATTAATCTTAACCACTCTCGAGCTTTTCTGATTTCTATTATCACTATTTAAAGTTGAGAAGACTTTTAATGGATCTAAATCACATATTCAAATTAGTTTCTTTTTCTAAAGTTATAATGACTTGAGATTTTATTTGATTTGTGCCCAAAGTATTACCTGGGAAGTAATTTGATTGTTTTACAATTTAAATCATCTACGTGGAATAAAATTCATTAACCTTATTTACATGTGTGTAAAAATTATGACACTCTAACCAATTAACATTTGTAGAAAGTGTTCTGTGTTTTACAGCATAAAATTTCCACTTGTGCTGCAGCTCTGTCATCCACATCTCTGGGCCCATTTAGCTTCAGAAACCTGGGGTGGCTGTTGATTCCGATTTGGGTTAAAACGTAGCAATATGGTTGTCTGCCCAGACAATGGAGTATGTGGAAATTGTGAAATTGCTTCCCCCCTCCAGGGACGGAGGGAATGGAGCTTACTGAGTCGAAGGTCAGCGTAATCTTCCTGGGATAGTAAGGGAAAGCTGACCCCCAGGGGCCTGGTCTGCAGGGCCTTGCTTGGAATCTGACGCTCTGGGCTGGGAAATGTCAAACTGTGGGCATAGAATCCTCACTCTCAGGGGACATCCTGGAGAAGCAGAACATGTCATCGTTCTCTGGACAGCCCTCCCTCGGCCCAGGGCCAGAAGGCCTTTCCTAAGCAAGCCTCGGGGAGCGGACAGGGCTGTTCCTGGCGTGGCTGAGACACGGGATCCGCAAGGCAGTGTCTCCAGCTTAGACTTTGGTTGGAGACCAGACCAGGCGTTGCCGCTTGCTACCTGTGTGGCCCCCTGGTTCAAGTCCTCTGTCATCGGAAGTCTTGGCACAGCGTCTTTGCAAGGCCCCGGTACCCATGCTGTCCCCACTTCCAGTGTTTCCCTCACTTTATTGCCAGCATGGCTATTTTGAAGCCAATCGGATCAACACCTAGTGAATAAGCTCTCCATGGACTCCCACTGCTGCCTGTATAGACGGAGCCCCTTGCCTTGACCAACATGCTCGACCTTCCCGTGCCCTTGCCCTGCTGCGGTGCCTTGCAGCTTTTCCTTGCCGTCCTGCTTTCTGCTCCCGAGCCCTTGCACGTGCCGTTCCTCTGCATGGCGCATCCTTTCACTTCTTCTTTGACAAGCCATCCCTAACTCATCGTTCTGGTCTCAGACTGAGGGTCACTTTGACTTCCTTGACTGGGTTAAATCCACCCCTGCAGGTCCACATGGACTCCTCTAGCGACATTTGCTAACATTCCTCCCTTTCGTGCCCTGCCACCATGGGATTTTCCATTTGTTATCGTGGTTGTATCATCTTTCCCTCATTCAAAGGCTCTGTGAAGGCCAGGGCCAGCTGGCTTTTTGCTACTCTCCTTTACCCACCACATAGCTTAGTGTCTATCTCTTCAATGTTGAATCAAGTATGACTTCAGAGTATGACTAAGACAGAGAAAACTCAATCTTACAATTTCCTCATGAGGTTACCATTCAGTGAGAAAGTATATGCAAGGCATCTAGCACAGCCTTGTGCCCCAAGCTACGCCACCCCCGTCCTCCTTTGGGTATATATAGGCTTCTGAGGTGGCAGCCGGCAGCAATGGGGCAGAGAGCATTCCAGTTAGAGGTCTAGGTGCACACACTCAATCACAGATAGGAATGTCAGGAAACCACACCACCGCACACTGATTCACACACCATCTTCGATTTTCTGTTTCTAACACTCTAGACAGTAAATTTTATCAAAAGTAAATAAGGAACAAAAACAGTTCATTGCTCTTGGAAGCATTGTCTTGAATTTCAGATTCATCCTGAGGTCAGAATTACCAATTTGAAATGAAAAAGCTGGATGAGACTCCCACCCCACAGGCATGGCCTCTCAAGACCTATCCTTTCTCAGCCAGACAAAGCTCACGCCTCTCCGTAAATTGGGTCGATGGACGTCATTTACTTAAGTATGTCACTGAGGAGAACTTTCTGTTACTATTTTCTTGGCTTCTGGCTTTGGCTGAATTTCCATTTTGGCTGTACAGACCATGGGAGAGTGACAGTGAACTTTGGAAAAGTCTCACAGTCTCTGGGCCTCAAATGACAAGAGTGACAGCTCATATACTCAGGGAGCTCATGAACATTACTTTAGGGTAAATTTCTATAAGACAGAAAGAGGACTCTGGGAACTGTAATTCAGTTTATGGACTTTACAGGGCTAGGCATGTCAAGTTTTCCTTCAAAGGGGAAACATTGATCCAAGTAGAAAAATGTGGTCTCAGCTCCCCAGAGTACATTGACCCCGGTCTTGGGTCGGCCACTGACTGACTCGATGATCTTGGCCCATCGTCTTCCCACTCCTGGTCTTGGGTTTTCCTCTTCTAAAACGAACATGTCATCATTGATTAAATTGATTAAATATCCTCTGGAATTCCTTAGCCAACTCTCATTCTTCAATGCTTCTGATCGTGGCCACATTCACCGTAGTCCAAGGAGTTCTGGGCCTTTGTAATCACTAAACGACTGCTAAATTGTGAGGCTAAAGGCTGAGGGCCTTTTGTGCTCAGCCTTGAGGCATGATGGTCTTATTTCTGCTAGGATGCAAACTCTCTTCTCTTTACGGCCAATGGAACCGAGGAAGCTCTGTTTCCCTGAAGGCCTCTTTCCTTGTTCACTGCCATAGTTGGCAAAGGAAGAGGCACGCCCCAAGCTGTTCCACACAGAGCCCAGTACATGCGAATTCACACTGGCTCATTGAGAACGATATTCAGCGGTGACACTTCCAGACCTCCCTGTGCCATTAACTCTCTGTTAATGCCTTCAGGCCCGGTTCCTTCCAGTTTGGTTTTCTTCTGTGTGACTGAGCAGAAATTATGTCTCCAAGACCTCACTGGCATTTCCAAGGTCTTCATTAGTCCTAAAAACATGCCTGCCTTGTGACTCAATGCAACGGGAGCCTGAGTTTCTCCAAGCCTCATGGCACATGGATTGAAGTGGGGTAGCTAAACAACAATAATTCAGAATTCACTGGCTCCATGCAGGACCTCAGCTCTCTGACAACTTTCTTCTCTGAGTGATTTGGGAAAAACCAGCAATGTGCCTCACAGCAACCTGGAAATAGTCATCCATGCTTGTAGGATTGAATAGTATCCTCCAATATTCATGTCCACTGAGAACCTCAGAATGGGACTTTACTTGGAAATGGAGTCTTTGCAGATGCAATTAAGTTAAGACAAGGTCATGCTGGATTAGGTAGGCCCTAAATCTAATGGCTGGTATCCTTGTAAGAAGCAAACAAAGACACACACACACACACACACACACACACACACACACACACGAGAGAGAGAGAGAGAGAGAGAGAGAGAGAGAGAGAGAGAGAGACCATATGAGCAAAGACAGAAGCAGATATTAAAGTTATGCTGCCACAAGCCAAAGAATGCCTGGGACCACTGAAGCTGGAAGAGACAGGAAGGATTCTTCCCCTGGAGCCCTCAGAGGGCCCTGCTTACACCTATGGATTTTAGACTTCTGGCCTCTGAAACTAGGAGAGAATAAATCTGTTTTGTCTCAAGTCCCTGTGTGTGTTCATGTACCAGCCCCCGGCGATGTGCCCCTGCACAAAGCCCCTTGGGGTTGGGACTTCTGCTGCGTGTTTTTGCGGTTCCTGCGGCAGTCTTTCTTTTATGTTTTGTTAGAGCCTGTTTGGTGGTGAGTAAAGGATCCCAGGGTAGCAGGGGTCTAAACAACGGGCCTTTATTTTTCCGTTATGAGAATAAGTCCAAAAGCAGGGCATTCTGCAGACCTTTAGTAGCACGGAGGCCTCTGAGTTGCTTCTCGAGGTTCTCTTGATCTTTCCCTCGTGGTTGCAAAGTGGCTTCTCAACATCGAAACATCTTGTTCTTACGCAAGAGGATCTGTCTACACGAAGGCTGGACTCATCTCTCTCTTTCTGATTTAATTTTATTTAGTTTTTAATGTTTAATTTTAGATTCAGGGGTACACATGCATTTTCTTTACATGGACATACTATGTAGTGGTGGGGATTGGGTCTCGGGTGACCGATTCCCCAGATAGTGTGCTCACGTTGTGCCCCACAAGTGGCTTCTTAACCCTAGCCCCTTTGCCTTTTTATTAGTGTCCCCGAGGTCTGTCATCTCCATCCTTGTGGCCGTTTGGCTCCCACATAGGGCGAGAACATGTAGTGTTTGGTTTTCTGCTTCTGAGTCAGTTTACTTACGATGATCATCTCGACCTCCATCCATGTTGCTGCAAAAGACATGATTTCATTCTTTTTTCGTGACTGTGTAGTATTCTATGGTGTCTATATACCATGTTTTCATTATCCACTGATCGGTTGACGGGCATTTAGGTTGATTCTACATCTTTGCAATTGTGAATTGTGCTGCAATGGACATGCTGGTGCAGGTGTCTTTTTAATATAATAACTGTTGTTCCTTGGGATAGATATCTAGTAGTGGGATTGCTGGATCAAATGGTAGATCTATTTTCAGTTCTTTAAGTAATAACCATACCACTTTCCATAGAGGTTGTACTAATTTACACTCCCACTAATAGTGTCTAAGTGTTCCCTTTTCTCCACATCCATGCCAGCATCTTTTTTTAAAAAAATAATAGCCTTTCTGATTGGTGTGGGGTGGTATCTCATTGTGGTTTTAATTTGCATTTCTTTAATGGCGAGTGATATTGAGTATTTTGTCATATATTTGATGGCCATTTTTGTATATCTTCTTTTGAGAGATATCTGTTTCTGTCATTTGTCCACTTTTTAATGGGGTTATTTGCTTTTATCTTGCTGATTTGTTTGAATTCTTTGTAGATTCTGGATAGTACTCCTTTGTCAGATGCATAGTTTGCAAATATCTTCTCCCATTCTGTAGGCTGCCTATTTGATCTGTTTATTATTTCCTTTGCTGTGCAGAAGCTTTTTAGTTTAATTAAGTCCCACTTGTTTATTTTTGTTTTAGTTGAATTTGCTTTTGGAGTTTTGCCGTAAATTCTTTGCCTAGGCCAATGTTCATATAAGTTTTCCCTAGTTTTTCTTCTAGGATTTTTATGGTTTCAGGTCTGACATCTAAGTCTTTCATCCATCATGAATTAATTTTTGTATATTGGGAGAGATAGAGATCAAGTTTCATTTTTTTTGCATGTAGCTATCCAATTTTCCTAGCAGTATTTGTTGAACAAGATTTGTTCCTCAGTGTATGTTTTTGTCTGCTCTGTCAAAGATCAGTTGATTGTAGGAATTTGGTTTATTTCTGGCTTCTCTATTCTGTTCCATTGGCCAATGTGTCTGCTCTTGTACCAGTACCATGCTGTTTTGGTAAGTACAGCCTTGTAGTATAATTTGAAGTCAAGTAATGTGATGCCTCCAACTTTGTTCTTTTTGCTTAGGATTGCTTTGGCTACTCTGGCTCTTTTTCTATTCCACGTAAACTTTAGGATTTTTTTCTACGTCTGTAAAAAAGGACGTTGGTAGTTCAATAGGAATTGCATTGAATCTGTAGATAACTTTGGGTAATATGGTCATTTAAATAATGTTGAGCATCTTCCAATCCATGAGCATGGGATGTTTCACCATTTGTGTGTGTCCTCTGCAATTTCTTTCATCAGAGTTTTATTTTATTTTTTTATTTTTTTTGAGTTGGAGTCTCACTCTGTCACCCAGACTGGAGTGCAGTGGCCACTCCTGGCCACCACAGCCTCAACCTGCTGAGCTCCGGTGATCCTTCCGCCTCAGCCTTCCAAGTAGCCGGAATTACAGGCATGCGCTGCCACGCCCAGCTAATTTTTTGATTTATTGTAGAGATGAGGTCTCACTTGCCCAGGCAGGTCTCGAACCCACAGGCTCAGGCAATCCACTCATCTCAGCCTCCCAAAGCGCGGGATTACAGGCTGAGCCACCGAGCCCAGCCTCATCAGAGTTTTATAGTTCTCCTTATAGAGGTCTTTCTCCTCTTTGGATAAACATATTCCTAGTTATTTTAGCTTTTTGGAAGCTATTGTAAATGAAATTGAGTTTCTGATTTGATTCTCAGCTTGGTGTGTAGCAGTGCTACTGATTTGTGCTTGTTAATTTGTTTTTTGCTTTTTTTTCTTTTTGAGTTGGAGTCTCATTCTGTTGCCCAGGCTGGAGTGCAGTGGCCGCTCCTGGCCACTGCAGCCTCGACCTGCTGGGCTCCGGCGATCCTTCCACCTCAGCCTTCTAAGTAGCTGGAACTACACCTGGCTAATTTTTTTTGTGCGCTACCACACCCGGCTAATTTTTTTGATTTATTGTACAGATGAGGTCTTGCCAAGTTGCCCAGGCGGGTCTCGAACCCGCGGGCTCAGGCAATTCACTCACCTTGGCCTCCCAAAGCACAGGATTATAGGCTGAGCCACCGAACCCGGCCTGATTTGTATCCTAAAACTTTACTAAATTCATTTATCAAGTCCAAGAGTCATTTGGAGGAGTCTTTAGGGTTTTCTAGGTATAAGATCATATCATTGGCATACAAAGATATTTTAATTTCTTCTCTCCATTTGAATACTCTTTAGTTCTTTGTCTTGCCTGATTGCTTTGGCTAGGACTTCCAATACTATGCTGAATAGTGGTGAAAGTGGACACCTTTGCTTTGTTCCAGTTCTGAGGGGGAACATATTCAAATTTTCTTCACTCAGCATGACATTGGCTGTGGGTTTTTCATATATAGCTTTGATTATTTTGAGACATGTTCCCTCTATGCCTATTTTGTTGAGGTTTTTTCTAATCATGAAAGGATTCTGGATTTGATCAAATGCTTTTTCTGTATCTATTGAAATGAGCATACAATTTTTGTTTTGAATTCTGTTTATGTAGTGAATCATATTTATTGACTTGTATATGTTGAACCATCCTTGCATCCCTGGGATAAAATTCACTTGGTCATGGTGTATTATTTTTCTTTATGTGCTGTTGAATTAGGTTTGTTAATATTTTGTTGAGAATTTGAGCATCTGTGTTCATAAGGGATATTGGTCTGTAGTTTTCCTTTTTTGTGTGGTGTCTTTTCTTGGCTTTGGTATCAGAGTGCTACTAGTCTCATAGAATGAGTTAGGGAGAATTCCTTCCTCTTCAATCTTGTGAAATATCTTCAGTAAAATAGGTACCAGTTTTTCTTTGAAGGTCTGGTAGAATTCAGTTGTGAGTCCATCAGGTCCTGGACTTTTTTTTTTTTTTTGGTCAGGAGACTTCTAATTACTGTTTAAATCTTGCAGTTTGGTATTGGTATGTTCAGGGATTTTATTTCTTCCTAATACAAGGGTAGGGGGTTGTATGTTTCCAAAAATTTATCCATTTCCTCTTGATTGTCTAGTTTGTTTGCATAAAATTGTTTATAATAGTCTTGAATGATCTATTGAATTTCCATCATATCAGTTGTAATGTCTCCTTTTGCATTTCTGATTGAGCTAATTTGAATCTTCTTTCTTTGTTTCTTAATTAATCTAGCTAGAGGTTTATCAATTTTGTTTATCTTTTTAAAGAACCAATTTTTGTTTTATTGATCTTTTGTACTTTTTTATTTCAATTCATTGAGTTCTGTTCTTTGTTATTTCATTTCTTCTGCTAGTTTTGGTTTTGATTTGTTCAGGCTTTTCTAATTTCTTGAGGTATGATTTTAGGTTGTCATTGTGTGAGCTTTCAGTCTTATTAATATAGACTTAGCACTACTTAAATTTTTCTCTGAACACAGCTTTGATTGTGTCCTAGAGGTTTTGAGAACTTTTTTTATTGTTGTCATTCATTTCAAGGAATTTTTAAATTTCCATATTGATTTCATTGTAGACCCAAGGATCATTCAGGAGAAAACTTGTTTAACTTCCATGTTTTTGTTTGGTTTCATGAGCTCATCTTGAAGTTAATTTTTAGTTTTATTCCACTGTTGTCTGAGATGGTGCTTGATATGATATGTATTTTTAAAATTCATTGAGGCTTAATTTATGGCCATATAGTCTATCTTAAAGAATGGTCTTCTCAGGCAACTGCCTAGCCAGGAACTGTCTGCAGCTGCGAAGTTTGCCCTTGGGGCCCGTGCCCTCCCAAGCAGAATGGAAGGCAGCTGCTCCATCCTGCAAGCGTTGAGTTCCTGGGAAATGGTGGCTGGTGAAGCTCTAGGTTTATTTCTTGCACCACTCCACAGCAGAGCACAGCTATGGGGAAGGCAGTTTCCCGTGTGGTCTGGGTTTGTATGAGGGATCCCTGCAAGTTCACTAGGAGCACAGAACTCCTGAAATCTTGCTACTGGAGGTGAACTGTGCAGTGTAGGAAAGAGTCCGGACGGTTCCGGTCCAGGTTGGTGGATTTTTTCCTCCTTCTTTGCTCTAAATGGTCATTATCTCTCCTTTGGAGACTCGTGGGGTGTGCTGCTGGATCCATTCCTCTCTGGGTGCTGAGGAAACACTCTATCTTGGTATACTCGGGAGGAGAAACTCACTCTAGCTGCCTCGTGTCAGCCATCTTAATCCCTCTTTGTTTTCAGTTAGAGGAGCAACGGTTGCCTAAATCCCCCAGCAATTTTTCAAGTCCTTTAGGCCAAAACTTGTTTCCTTGTTCTTGCCCTTGTTGCAGGGGACTTGTAAGGAGAATTTCTGGGATTGAAAGCCTTTACTGTGCAAGATGGAATATAAGAAGGTAGAGGGATGGTTTGGGGGTACAAAATAGGCTTTCTAGTAGATGCCAAACCCCCTGCTGCCCCCCAGGGACGATTCCTCACAGCGCCCCACGTCTTGTGGACCAGCCTCTGCTGGGCTATACTCCACACGGAACCTGGGAGAAGCTTCTTACTCATACTCTGAATTAAACTCAATTACAGGGTCTCTGTGGTAATTTGAATAAGGGACCCTAAAGATGCCCACATCCTAATCCCTGGAGCCTGTGAATGTTACTTTACAGGGCAAAATGGACTTTACAAATGTGGTTAAGTTAAGGGTCTTGATGTAGGAAATTATTCTAGATTACCCTACGGGAACAGTGTAATTGAAAACGTCTTCATAAGAGGGAGGCAGAAGGGCCAGAGTCAGAAGAATGTGACAATGGATACAGAGGTCAGAGTAATGTGACCATGAACCTTTAGAAGCTGGAAATAGCCAGGCTAGGTGGCTCAGCCTATCATCCCAGCACTTTGGGAGGCCGAGGTGAGTGGATTGCCTGAGCCCGCGGGTTCGAGACCCGCCTGGGCAACTTGGCGAGACCTCATCTCCACAATAAATCAAAAATAAGCCGGGTGTGGTAATGTGCGCCTGTAATTCCGGCTACTTGGAAGGCTGAGGTGGAAGGATCGCTGGAGCCCAGCAGGTCGAGGCTGCAGTGGCCGGAAGCGGCCACTGCACTCCAGTCAGGGCGATGGAGTGAGACTCCAACTCAAAAAAAAAAAAAAAGAAAAGAAAAGAAGCTGGAAGTCTAGACAGCCTTAGAATCTGGAAAGGGCAAGGCACAGACTCTCCTCCAAAGCCCCCAAGTAAAACACAGCTCTGCAGGACCTTGATTTTCACCCCGTGAGACCCATTTTGGACTCTGACTTCCAGAACTGTAATATATTTGTGTTGTTTCGATCCAATAAATTTGTGATAATTTGTTACAGCAGCAATAGGAAACTAATACAGCCCTGGGATGATGCTACTTGGACCCCTGGGTCTCACAGAGGGCCAGGGCCATGGTCCTGCCATCCTCTTTCAGATCTTCTCTCTCTCTGGAGCTTCCTTGTAACCATGGAAGGAACCGTGTCACTAGGCTAGCACCTGCTGAGATGGAGCCTGCCATCCTCCCCACACTCTTCTTCCCCAGGCTGTCGTTCCAACACTCCTGCCTGTTGAGAAACCCTGTGCTAATGGACCCTGGGGGTCTGCACTCCTACTCAAAGAGCTGCTCAGTCCGGCCCGAGTCCCTGCTGAGGCCCACCTGGGAACCTCATTTTATACTTCCTCGCCTGTGGGAGTCTGGCTCCCTTTCCTCTGGTCTTCACAATGCCAGCTTCTCATTGAAGTGACACCCCTTCATCCAACAGAGAGGTGTCTGATGGGAAGGCCCCTTGAGCTCAGTCCCCAGTGGCTGGGCAGTGACGGGTAAAGCAACCAGGCCTACAGGCCTTGGCTCTCCGGTAAGGAGTGGTTCCAAGGAGAAGGAAATCTGCTCTCCTGCTAGGCTCGGGTGGGAACACGCCAAGCCAGAAGAGGAACTCTGGAGAGGGCAACAGGACAGAGAGCTTTCTCCACTCCTCCTCTTCCCGTGCTGCCACCACCTTCGGTGAATAAGGGTTGTGGCTCAGTAGCTCTGATGCTGAGTATGAAAAGAGCAGTGAACTTCATAGTTCTGCAGGAGGTACCAGGTTTTCCTGGCTCTGAGCATGAGACATGGGTTACCGGCAGGGGAGCACACAGAGATGGTTGCTCAGGCCCTGCTGGCACCATTTGTCCGGGCACTGTTGCTCTGAGTAACCAGGGTACTCCTGGTTGGAAGAGGCTGATACCCAACCTGGCTGCCTCAGTAAGAGCAAGTTGCCTGAGAATCTTAGTCCCAAGGTACCTGTGTCTGGGAAGCTGCCTGGTCAGCAGCTGGTTCTCCCGACTCTCCCTCCTAGCCAGCCAGGCTCCTTCTTTGAACTCAGGCTTCATTCTCTCTGTGAAGAGATTCCTCTGCTTGCCCCTGACCCAGAGTGTTGACCTGCACTGGGTCTTTTCCGTGCTCATAACTATTTGCTGCAGGCCCAACTGCCAATTTCCTCAGCCCTCACTGTCTCCGTGCAGACTGCAGCAGAAGGGATCGACTGACCCAGATCATATGACTATGAGGCCGGTGCTCACCACCCGTCCAGTCACTCATTGCCAGGTGATCACGGACCCAATAGGGATGACGAGTGGGGGCGGGTTACGGTCACTGTTACAAAAGCACTCCTGAGCAACTGCTGGAGCCCTAGAGGACATACGTGGCATTTCAGAAGCTAGAGCCTTGGGAAGGTGAGGTGGATGCTGTGGTGTGCAACCCAAACCCCTTTCAGAAACGAAGGATTTATTCCCAGGCTGCGGAGAAAGCAGCCAGAAGATGGCCTCAGCTGTCTTTTGGAAACTATTTTGGCTGAAGAAAATAGCCTTGCCCAAAATGACAAGTCTTTCCCAGAGCAGCCCACCTTTAATGACTGATCTATGGAGGGTATAAAGTTCCAGCTCCTCACCCTAACTAGGGACATCTCTGTGGAGCCACTGCAGCTCCAGAGCTCCCTGCAGGGCTGGCTGAGGCCTTTGCTGGCCCTACATCCCCGCCCAGTATTTCCCCCCTCTTAATCCTGCTTCCTTCTTCGACTTCTAACTGATGCAGATCCCAGCAGTACCTCCTAAAGGCACCCTGCTTGCTTCTCTCCATCTCAGAGTCTGCTTTCTAGGCAGCCCAATCTGTGATGGAGTTCCCTGGGTTTACAGTTAGATTTAGTGCCATGGAGTGAAACCCATGCTCAGATCAGCCCTGCATTATTCAGACACCTCTGGGTTGAAGGATCAGGCAGCGTCTCCTGATGGACAGCAGCAGGCCTTGCCCCCGAGGCTTGCTTCTTGTCTGGCTCATAAGTGGCCCTTTCCATAAAGCGCTCAGGAAAAGTGATCAGGCAGGGCGCTGGAAGAAGGGCTGGCTGCCCAGGTCCCACTGCAGGGACCCGGGTGTGTGGTCCTGTGGAGGAACACAGGCCTGTGCTGTGATGTTCAGTATCAAGGAAGTCCAAGGGAAAGTGGTGGTGGTGGAGGGGTGGCTGCATGGAAAGCCCTGGCTACTGGGCTCCGCCCTCTTCCCTGGGACGACTCTGGGCCACAATGTTGACTTTCTTTTTTTTTTTTTTTTTGAGTTGGAGTCTCACTCAGTCGCCCAGACTGGAGTGCAGTGGCCACCGCAGCCTCGACCTGCTGGGTTCCGGCGATCCTTCTGCCTCCACCTTCCAAGGAGCTGGAATTACAGGCGCGTGCTACCACACCCGGCTAATTTTTTGATTTACTGTAGAGATGAGGTCTCACCAAGTTGCCCAGGCGGGTCTCGAACCTGCGGGCTCAGGCAATCCACTCACCTCAGCCTCCCAAGGTGCGGGATTGCAGGCTGAGCCACCGAGCCCGGCTATGTTGACCTTCTAAGTGAACTGTCAGCTCCTTGAGGTGGGCAGATAGAAAACCCCACCCGAGACTCCTGGGAGGCTGTCTCCTGAGGAACCCCAGGAGCAGGGGTGGTTTTTTTGGGAGAATCCTGGCCTCACAACTCTGTTGATCATGAGAATTAAACTTCCTCCTGCTTGCCCACTGTCCTACTCCCTATTGCCAGGAAAGATTTTAAGAGAGAGAGAGACAGAGAGAGAGAGAGAGAGATGACAAAGGCCCAAGAATTCTCTATTCACCCTGCAAGATTTGCAAAATTGAGGCAAGGGCCACCCAGGGTCTTGTTATTTTTATGTGACACTGATAAACTGCTTGTACTCCCTTCTGTCACCCCCTCCCCCAGTTCACAGCTACTCATCTTTTTGCAACTTTCCTGAACTTCACTTATTTATTATAAACAGAAACATCGAACTGTTCCCAGCTGGCCCTGATCCTTAGATGACCATCTTCAGTTCCCCACATCTTCCTGTAGCATCTTCTCCCTCTATTTTGTGTCTAGTGGGGGTATCAGGGGACATGGCACTGAAACAAATCTTAGCTGATTGTGAGTTTCAAAAGGTGTTTGTCTTAATGAGTCTCCCAACATAAGAGGTCTGAGCCCTTATGAGACTGTAAAGATACGCATTTGTAATTCTGAGCCCGCCAGATTGGGTTCTTCAAAGGCCAGGTCTTGGTGAAAAGTAGTACCCTAAAATCTACTGCTGGCCCTGGCAGTCCTGCCACCACTTTCCTTTGATCTGGGCCTTTGTCTTGAGAAGAGTATTAGTCTGGGTTCTCCAGAGAAATGGAACCAAAGGAGATATGTGAATATAGGTATAGGTGTAGATATACATATAAAAGCGATTTGTTATAAGGAATCAGCTCATGTGATTATGGAGGCTGAGAAGTCTACAGCTGACAAACTGGAGACCCAAAGAGTCAGCGGTGTAGTTCCAGTCAGAGTCCCAGTGCCCGAGAGCCAGCAGGGCTAATGGTGTCAGTTCTAGTATGAATTCAAGTCCAAAGGCAGGAGAAGACTGATGTTCCAGCTGCAGGACAGTCAGAGGAAGAGAAAGAATTTTTTTTCTTATTTAGTCTTTTATTTTATTTTATTTAGGTCTTTAACAAACTGAGGCTCACCACATTAAGTAATTCTGTTTTACTCAGCCTACCAATTTTAATGTTAATCACATCCAGAAATACCCTCGTAAACACGCCAAAAATAATGTCTAGCCAAATATCTTGGCATTCCATGACCCTTTCAAACTGACACATAAAACTGTGACCATCACAGAAAGGAAGAAGCTCACTATAGGGCGGACAATTCAAAGAAACCCCCAAAGTCCGCTGGTCAGATTTGGGGCTAGAGAAGCAGAGCGCTCCCCCTGTGAAGAAGGAGCTGATTTGAGGGCTAGCTACAGATGAAATCAGCAAGAGTGCCTCGTGATGCTTGTGGTCTCTGGAGAACTGAAGGGCCATCCATACACATCACTCCTCAGGCTTGAGCCTACCTACCTTCAGGTCATACAGGCTGCCAGCTTCTCTGACTGAGCGTCCCTGGCCAGCTAGTGAGCCAGGCCCCTGTCCACAGCCAGGGTGGGGTTTTCACACTCATGGGGTTCACCCTGGGCATAGAGAAGATATGACCTCCTCTAGGGTTTTATGGAGAAGCTGAAGGTAAAGATTTTTATTTGAAAAAAAAAAGCGTCTAAGAAGGCAGGCATAGATGTGTTCTTTTTTATCAGAATTCTATCAGCTCTGAATAGTTATGACTTGAAAAAGTGTGGCTGAGATAACACAAAAGAACAAAACACAGTATTTTTCTTTCAGGTAATGAGAGGTGTGAGCATCCCAGAGCTGTCAGGCAGCTCTGTACTGCCATCAAGGATTCAGTCTCCGCCCTTCTCTCTCTGTTTCTGGGGAAGGGCCCTCAAGTTCATCATTCTAACGAGGATCTGTGTGGCACAAGGAAGAGAGGCTGGTGTGTCTGACAGTGGGCGAGTGTAGCGCCAAGAAGCCTGTCTCCTCCAACAGTCCCTCCTCTTTTAAATAACTTCCCTGGAAACTCTACCTCGTGACTTCAGCTTACATCCCATTGGCCATCCTTATCTGTAAGGAAGCTGGGATTTGTTGCCTTCACACCCTCAGCCAAATCATAATTCTGCACGTCAGTATCCCAGCCACCCTCTTGCTGGTCCCTGACCTTCCTTGCCCTTTCAGCCTCCCTTTTTCCTTAGCAAGAATTTTAGCCTGATGTCAGACTCTGTGTTCCTTCTCCAGTTTGCTCATAAAACATCTGTGTTAGCCGGGCTCGGTGGCTCAGCCTGTAATCCCGCGCCTTGGGAGGCTGAGGTGAGTGGATTGCCCAAGCCTGCGGGTTCGAGACCCGCCTGGGCTACTTGGCGAGACCTCACCTCTACAATAAATCAAAAAACTAGCCGGGTGTGGTAGCGTGCTCCTGTAGTTCCAGCTACTCGGAAGGCTGAGGCGGAAGGATCGCCAGAGCCCAGCAGGTCGAGGCTGCGGTGGCCGGGAGCGGCCACTGCACTCCAGTCTGGGCGACAGTGAGACTCCAACTCAAAAAA
>CAUYQG010049741.1:0-19595 GCA_963574415.1 Tarsius wallacei | reverse complement strand
TGCCTTATGTTGGTGATGGGGTAGATAATAAAAACAAAGAAGCCAGGCTCGGTGGCTCAGCCTGTAATCCCGTGCTTTGGGAGGCTGAGGTGAGTGGATTGCCTGAGCCCGTGGGTTCGAGACCTGCCTGGGCAACTTGGTGAGACCTCATCTCTACAATAAATCAAAAAATTAGCCGGGCATGGTAGTTTTTATTTATTTTATTTTATTTTATTTTTTTGAGTTGGAGTCTCACTCTGTCGCCCGGGCTAGAGTGCAGTGGCACACTCACAGCCACCATAGCTTCGACCTGCTGGGCTCAGATGATCCTTCCGCCTCAGACTTCCAAGTAGCTGGAACTACAGGCATGCGCCGCCATGCCTGGATAATTTTTTGATTTATTGTAGAAATGAGGTCTCGCCAAGTTGCCCAGGTGGGTCTTGAACCCTGCAGGCTCAGGCAATCCACTCACCTCGGCCTCCCAAAGTGCCGGATTACAGGCTGAGCCACCGAGCCCGACAGTAAATATGTCTTTACTTCCCTAAAATTTTGGCCTGAGGGTTAGAATTTAATATTAAACAATCAGAGTAAGTTTAGGGAGATAGTTAAATCTCATACATTAAAATCAAGTATATAAAAAAAAATCAAGAATTAGCAAGGTTGACATACAGAAATCAATTATATTTCTATATATTAGCAATGAAAAATTGGAAATTTTTTTTTCTGTGTGTCAGAGTCTCACTATGTCACCCAGGCAAGTAGCTGGAACCACAGGCGTGTACCACCATGCCCGGCTTATATTTATTTATGTATTTATTTATTTATTGTAGAGCCGATGTCTTGCCAAGTTGCCCTGCCTGGTCTTGAACCGCTCGGCTCAGGCAATCCTCTCACCTCCGCCTCCCAAGTTATGGGATTACTGGTGTGAGCCACCATGCCCAGCCTGAAATTTTAAAATAATATTTACAATTGTAAAAAAAATATGAATTATTTAGAGTTAAATCTGACAAAACATCTGTACACTGAAAGCCATAAAATATTGCTGAGATAAGTTAAAGAACACCTAAATAAATGGGGAAATATACCACATTTATGGATCAAAAGACATATTGTTAAATTGTCTATTCTTCCAAAATTGATCAATAGATTCAATGTGATACCAATTAAAGTCCCAGAGGGGTTTTTTTTAGAGGGGGAGGGAGGTAGAAATTGGCAAGATGACTTACTTATGTGGAAATGCAAAGAACCTGGGATAGTCCCAGCCAACATTTAAAAAGAACAGGGCCAGACGTGGTGGCTCATGCCTATAATCCCAGCACTTTGGAAGGCTGAGGTGAGAGAACTGCCTGAGCCCACAGGTTTGAGACCAGCCTGGGCAATTTGGCAAGACCTTGACCCTACAATTAAAAAAAAGAAATTAGCAGGGTATGGTGGCACATGCCTATAGTTCCAGGTACTTGGAAGGCTGAGATGGAAGGATGACCTGAGCCCAGCAGGTCAATGCTGTGGTGGCTGTGAGCGTGCCACTGCACTCCAGCCTGGGCAACAAAAGTTAGACTACAACTCAAAAAAAAAAAGGACAAAGTTAGATGACTTATACTACCTGATTTCATGACTCATTATAAAGCTATAGTAATAAAAACATATACGCAGCCAGGCTTGGTGGCTCAGCCTGTAATCCCAGCACTTTGGGAGGCCGAGGCGAATGGATTTTCTGAGCCCACAGGTTTGAGACCAGCTGGGGTAACTTGGTGAGACCTTGTCTCTACAATAAATAAAAAATTAGCTGGGTGTGGTAGCGCGCGCCTGTAGTTCTGGCTACTTGGAAGGCTGAGGTGGAGGGATCATCTGAGCCCAGCAGGTCGATGCTGGGGTGGCCATGAGTATGCCGCTGCACTCCAGCCTGGGCGATGGAGTGAGACTCTAACTCAAAAAAATAAAATAAAATAAAATAATGAGCAAACATCTGACAAATAAAACTGAGAAACATTATGCAAAAAACTGGTCTATGTTTTTCAAGGAGAACGGAATAACTCAGATTGAGGGAACTAAGAAGACATGATAAGTACATGGAATGTGGATTGGATCCTGCACAAGGAAAGGGACATTAGTTGAACAACTGAAATCACTTGAATAAGGTCTGTAGATTACTTATTTGTACCAACAATATTGTATCAATGTTAATATCGTGGTTTCAATTATTATACTGTGGTTATATAAGATGTTAACATTAGAGGAAACTGGATGAAAGGCATATGGAACTTCATGTACTATTTTTGCAAGTCTAAAATTATTTCAAAATAAAAATTCTTAATGGGGGTAGATGCAGTGGCTTAGACCTGTAATCTTAGCACTTTGGGAGGCTGAGGCAGGAGGATTGCTTGAAGCCAGGAGTTCAAGACCATGGGTGACATAGCAAAACCCCATCTCTGCAAGAAACAAAAGGATTTGCATGGCATGGTGGTGTGTTCCTGTAGTCCCAGCCACCAGGGAGGATGGAGAAGGAGGATCACTTGAGCTCAAGAGTTCGAGCCTGTAGTGAGCTTTAATCATGCCACTGTACTCCAGCCTGAGTCACAGCAAGACTCTGTCTCAAAATAATTTTTTTTTTTTAGTTGAGGTCTCACTCTGTTGCCCAGGCTGGAGTACAGTGGCCAGCTCACGGCCACCCCAGCATTGACCTGCTGGGCTCCAGCGAGCCTTCCACTTCAGCCTTCCAAGTAGCCAAAACTACAGGCGCATGCTACCATGCCTGGCTAATTTTTTATTTATTGTAGAGACAAGGTCTTGCCAAGTTGCCCAGGCTGGTCTCGAACACATTGCTAAAGCAATCCACTTGCCTCGGCCTCCCAAAGTGCTGGGATTACAGATTGAGCCACCAAGCCTGGCCAAAATAAAATTTTTAAAAGATGAATTGCAGATTTAAATGCAAACCTAAAAAACATACAACTTCTAGAAGAAGTCAGGGGTGATGGCTCATGCCTGTAATCCCAACACTTTGGGAGGCCAAGGTGAGAGAATTGCTCAAGCCCAGGAATTCAAGACCAGCCTAGGCAACGTAGCGAGACCTCATCTCTACAAAAAATTACAAAGTAAATAAAAAAAGAAAATGAGAACATCTTGGCGACCTCAGGTTAGATAAAGATTTCATAACTACAATACCAAAGCATGATTCATAAAATAAAAGCTTGATAAATTGAATGCCTTCACAATTAAGAACTTCGACTCTGATGACAGTGTTAAGAGAATGAGAATTAGCCGGGCGTGGTAGCGCGTGCCTGTAGTTCCAGCTGCTAGAAGGCTGAGGTGGAAGAATCGCCGGAGCCCAGCAGGTCGAGGCTGCGGTGGCCAGGAGCATGCCACTGCACTCTAGTCTGGGCAACAGAGTGAGACTCCAACTGGAAAAAAAAAAAAAGAGAGAGAGAGAGAATAAGAAGACAAGCCACAGACTGGAAGAAACTATTTGTAAATCACATATCCGAGAAGAGAGTTGGATACAGAATACATAAAGAACTTTCAAAATGCAGTAAGAAACAGTTCAATTTTTTTAAATGGGTGAGGCTTAATTCAGTGCACTCTCGCGAGTAGTAGCAACCCAAAGAAGTCCCACGAGGTTATAAACAGGCGCAGGGGTAGGAATGAGAATGAATCTGAAAAAAGAGAGTTGGTATGTAAGGATGGACAAGAGCATGCTGAAGTAAACATAACGTTGGGAAACGGGTGATTGGAAATAATGTGCTTTGAGGTGTAAAGAGGTTATGTCATATCAGAGGGAACGTGAGAAGAAAGGATGACAAGGCTGATATATATATATATATATATATATATATATATATATATTTTTTTTTTTTTAGTTGGCGTCTCACTCTGGCGTCCAGGCTGGAGTGCAGTGGCACGCTCATGGCCATCGCAGCCTCGACCTGCTGTGTTGGGAGCAGGACTCCGACACTGCTGGGCTTAGGCGATCCTTCCGCCTCAGTCTTCCAAGTAGCTGGAACTACAGACGTATGCCACCATGCTTGGCTAATTTTGTGTGATTTATTGTAGAGACGAGGTCTCACCAAGTTACACAGGCTGGTCTCGAACCTTCGGGCTCAGGCAATCCTCCTGCCTCGGCCTCTCAAAATGCTGGGATTACAGGCTGAGCCACCGCGCCTGGCCAACCTGATATCTTTTAAAGTACAATGCAGATGAAGCTATATGTATGAAGGCATATGGCGAGCTTCCAGAATATGCTAAAATCAGTGAAACAGATGCATTTGGTCCTGGAGATGATGATGAAATCAGTTTGGTGATGTTGGAAATGATGATAGAGACACTGATGATATTTAAATTGAACTTAAAATTAGCTGGGTGTGGTAGCGCATGCCTGTAGTTCCGGCTACTCGGAAGACTGAGGTGGAAGGATCTCCGGAGCCCAGCAGGTCGAGGCTGCGGTGGCCGGAAGCGGCCACTGCACTCCAGTCTGGGCGACAGGGTGAGACGCCAACTCAAAAAATAAATAAATAAATAAAATAAAAAATAAATTGAACTTAGTGTTTTACATTCCAAATTTTCTGAGGATTGAGCTTCAGTTGGAATTTTGACCATCATCTGTTAAGAAGACTAAAATTTCATAAGCAGACTGATTTTTTTTCATTTTTAAAGTTTTAATTACATTTCTTTAAAAATTGATGATGCTGAATTATCTTAAGTTTATTCTTTGGATGTAATGGCATTTAGGGGTAAAAGACCATAATGTCTGTTGTTAAAACAAAAGAAAGAAACGTGACTTTTCTTCTTTTTTTTTTAATTAAAGTTTTAAAGCAAAGTTTATTAGAGAAAGAAGAGAGAAAAGAAACAGAGAAACGCCAGAGTTGGCATGGGTGAAAGAAACTGCCAACATTTGCCTTCTCTATCGTACTATTTCACTTCCAGTAAATGGGTGTTTTGAATAAATTGTTTTATAATCATCATGGATTATAATAAGCCCTAGTTCCAGTTAATCTGTTTACTCTGCAATTTGTATGTTCCAGTTACCTAGATGTTCTCTTGAGATTTTTGATAAAATTTAAGAAAGGCACAAATCTGCATTTGGAATCAGAAAAAAATAGGAGTATTTTTCATATTTATGTAGTCATATGTATTTTCATACTCTTTGATATCTTATACATTATTTTGATCATTTTCTGTTGCCATCATCCTTAAGAAAAAAGCATTCCCAAAATGCAGTTTTTAGAATGAGTTTTGAATTTGTGGTATTATAGTTGCAGAAATTGAACACTAGGTGATAACTAATTATCTTTTATTTTTATTATTATTATTTTTTGAGTTGGAGTCTCATTCTGTCGCCCAGGCTAGAGGGCAGTGGAACACTTACGGTCACTACCTCGACCTGCTGGGCTTAGGTGATCCTTCTGCCTCAGCCTTCCAAGTAGCTGAAACTACAGATGCACACCACCACGCCTGGCTAATTTTTGTGATTTATTGTAGAAATCAAATCTCAATAAGTTGCCCGGGCCCCTGAGCTCAGGCAATCGTCTTACCTAGGCCTCCCAAAGTGCTGGGATTACAGGCTGAGCCACTGCGCCCAGCCGATAACTAATTATCTTAACACTGGAAATACTGGTATATTAGTTGACAGTACTTTTACTTAACAGGTGTAAGAAATTTCTCAAATAAGACAGCATTGGGCAACTTGGCTTGACCTCATCTCTATAGTAAATAAAAAAATTAGCAGGGCGTGGTGGCGCACCCTTGTAATTCTAGCTACTTGGAAGACTGAGACAGAAGGGATCACCTGAGACCAGCAGATCGAGGCTGTGGTGGCTGTGAGCGTGCCACTGCACTCCAGCCTGGGCGACAGAGCGAGACTCTGACTCAAAAAAAAAAAAAAAGAATGAAAGGAGTTAGGAAGAAAAGATTTATTCTTATGTTCTTTAATTTCTACAGTCAGTAACACAAGAGAATAAAAGTGCTTGAAAGCCAAGAAAAATAGCATTTATATGGATGTTGATTAGCTTTACTGCTAAGAAGGTGTATAATGAATTTGGCAAAGTTGCATTTTTCTTTTTTTTTTTGAGTTGGAGTCTCACTCTGTTGCCCAGACTGGAGTGCAGTGGCCACTCCCGGCCACCACAGCCTCGACCTGCTGGGCTCCGGCGATCCTTCCGCCTCAGCCTTCCAATTAGCCGGAACTACAGGTGTGCGCTACCACGCCTGGCTGATTTTTGATTTATTGTACCACTCACCTCAGCCTCCCAAAGCGCGGGATTACAGGCTGAGCCACCGAGCCCGGCTAAGTTGCATTTTTTCATGCAGTTTAATTCCACTTGCAGTTAAGAGTATAAATATGGTAGCAGGGCAAAGTGGCTCATGCCTGTAATCCCAGCACTTAGGGAGGCAGAGGCAAGAGGGTTGCCTGAGTCCACAGGTTTGAGAACAGCCTGGGCAACTTGGCAAGACCTCACCTCTACAATAAATAAGGGAAAATTACCTGGGCATGGTAGCACATGTATGTGGTTCCAGCTACTTGGAAGGCTGAGGCGGAAGGATCACCTGAGCCCAGCAGGTTGAGGCTGCGGTGGCTGTGAGTGTGCCACTGCACTCCAGCCTAAGTGACAGAGTGAGACTCTGACTCAAAAAAAAAAAGGACTATAAATATGTTGTATGACTAAGGTGGCTAAATAAACTTATAAAACTTGCCAAAATTTAACTGCTTGGGTGTTAACTTTTGAATATCCAGCCTCTAAAGACCTTGCCTCTTTAGGAGTCTATAAATTATGAGTGATGGAAAGCCTTATATTTTGTTAAGGAATAGCCATTGGCTTTCTTGCCATGTTTTTGGGTTCATGGTCATAAATACATTTGCTTACGAAAACAAAAAACAAAAAAAAAAGGGCCACCGCTGCCAAAAAAATAAATAAATAAAATGAGTGAGTGGTTTGAATAGATATGTCACCAAAGAAGATATATGGATATGACAAATAAGCATGTGAAAAGGACAACATCAGTCATTAGGAAAACGCAAATCAAAACCACAATGAGATACTACTTCACACCCAATAAGTGCCTATAATCAAAAAGGGACAATAAGCGTTGGTGAATAAATAGAGAAATTGGGACCCTCATACACCATGGTACATACCAACTAGAATGGCTAACTAAAAAGAATGACCATAACAAGTGATGGTGAGGGCTGGGCTCAGTGGCTCAGCCTGTCATCCCAGCACTTTGGGAGGCTGAGGCAAGTGGATTGCTTGAGCCCGCAGGTTTGAGACCAGCCTGGGCAACATGGTGAGACCTCGTCTCTACAATATATCAAAAATGAGCCAGGCATGGTAGTATGCACCTGTGCTTTCAGCTACTTGGAAGGCTGAGGTGGAAGGATCGCTGGAGCCCAGCAGGTTGACACTGGGGTGGCCGTGAGTGTGCCACTGTACTCCAGCCTGGGTGACAGAGTGAGACTCCAACTCAAAAAAAAAAAACAAGTGATGGTGAGGATGTGGGACAACTGGAACACGCATACACTGCTGATGGGAATTTAAAATGATGCAGCCATTTTGGAAAGCAGTCTAGAGGTTTCTCAAAAAAACCATATATCTATCACATGACCTAGTCATTCACTCTTAGATATTTACCCAAGAAAAGGTAAAATATATGTCTATATGAAGACTTGTACATGAATATTCATGGTAATTTTATCCATGATGGCCAAAAACTGGAAAAAAAATCAGGTGACTAAGTTGTGATATATCCAAACAATTGTATACTGTCCAACAATAAAAAAGAACAAACTACAAGCAACAACTGGATTAATCTTTTTTTTGTTGAGTTGGAGTCTCACTCGGTCGCCCAGACTGGAGTGCAGTGGCCACTCCCGGCCACTGCAGCCTCGACCTGCTGGGCTCCGGCGATCCTTCCGCCTCAGCCTTCCGAGTAGCCAGAACTACAGGCGCGCACTACCATGCCCGGCTGATTTTTTGATTTATTGTAGAGATGAGGTCTTGCCAAGTTGCCCAGGTGGGTCTCAGACCCGTGGGCTCAGGCAATCCGCTCACCTCAGCCTCCCAAAGCACGGGATTACAGGCTGAGCCACCGAGCCCGGCAAGGATTAATCTTTTTTTAAATTTATTTTTTATTTTTTGAGTTGGAGTCTCACTCTGTCGCCCAGGTTGGAGTGTAGTGGCAAGCTCATGGTCACCACAGCCTTGACCTGCTGGGCTCAGGCAATCCTTCCTTCTGCCTCAGCCTTCCAAGCAGCTGAAACGACAAGTGAATGCTATCACGCCTGGCTAATTTTTTATTCATTTTAGAGACAAGGTCTCACCAAGTTGCCCTGGCTGGTTTTGAACTCCTGGACTCAGGCAATCCTCTTGCCTCAGCCACCCAAAGTGCTAGGATTACAGGCTTGAGCCACCACACCTGGTCATGGATGAATAAGATAATTACACTGATTAAAGAAGCCAGATAACCCCCAAAAGAATATTTAGTGTATGATTCCACTTAAATAAAATTCTAGAAAATGCAAACTTAGTGACAAAAAGGCAGATTAGTGGTTTCCTGGGAATGGGAGGGTGGAGGGATCATAAAGAAGCATGAGGAAATGTTTAGGGGTGATGACACAGCCAGTATCTTGATTGTGGTGATGTTTTCATGGATATATACATAACTTATCAAACTGTACACCTTAAATGTGTATTGATGGATTCTGTGGCTCACACCTATAATCCCAGTGCTTTGGGGGCTGAGGTGGGAGGATTGCTTAAGCCCAGGAATTTTAGGCTGCTGGGAGCTATAACCATAGCACTGCACTCCAGCCTGGGCAACAGAGTGAGACTCTGTCTCTAAAAAAAAAAAAAAAGTATAGTTTACTGGTTTATTGTATATCAATTACACATCAATAAAGCTATTTAATCAAATACATGTAGATGCTAAGCACAAAATTACCAACTGGGTCCTGAGAATGCCAATGGATGAAGCAGTCACTAAAAGGCCAGTCTATCCCTGGAACTTGAAGATGAGCAAATCCCTAGCAGAATCACCAACATCAATAACGCTTTGGGCAACACCTTCTGCCATTTCTCTCCATCTCAGACCCTAGCCAGCTAGTTTCTGGAAGGATCCCTGGTCTGGGAAGAACATAATTCTGGCAGCCTCCCAGGCCAGTCCCTCTCTGGCTGCCTTTGGAAAGAGCTGAGCTGAGACTTAAGGTATTTTCACTACTCAGGAAGAGAGTTGGACAAGAAGCCATGAAGGAACCAGAAGGAGCTGGAGATGAGTTGGGGTGGGTAACTATTCAGGAGAGCGATACAGGGGCTAGAAGGGAGCGAAGAGAACACTTCAATAATTCTCGTTTAGGGATAGAACGCCAAGACCTTCACTTTTAGTCACACGAAGTGGGGCTCTTCTCTAGCTTCCCTATTTCCCACCTACACCTATTCCCACCACCCGTTTCCGGTAAGCCAAGTGGCCACTGTTCATGGAATACGAGACGATGGTTTCCCTTTCCTTCAACACTTTAGAGTTCCTATTAGAGATCCTATTTATGATAACAATAGGAGAGTTCTGGGGTCTGAAGGAGCTCAGCCTAGCAGAGACAGCCCTACACACACAAGTGACTCTAATAATAGAGGCAAAACCGTAGTAAGTGTTATAAACGAGGTGCTACAGAGGAGGGGCAGCTTTCTGTCCGGAAAAGAGAGATAGGTGATGGGAGGGAATCGGGGAAGTCCTCTTCCAGGAGCCCAAACGCCCCAGAACGGCAGTACACACCCTTTGGTAGGGGCTCAATAAATGTTAGCGTCCTCCCACCCTTCACATTCTGATTGCAGTCCAGTTTTTCTTTAGTCTACCAAGCTCCTCTGGTCCTCAGCAGCAAGCTGGTTCATGCCACTTCGCTTCGGGCACCCGAAGTCCTCTCCTCCTGGAATGAAATGTCCTTGCCAGAATGAACAAACGGCGGCATGAAATGCAACTCGGGATGGTAGAAAGCAGACGGTAACAAGCGCACGGCCACGGAGGCCAGCCTCTGGCCCCTCGCCTGGAAAAAGGAGATCGTAATGAGGTTTATGTCATAAGGTTGTTGAAGGGACTAAAAGGCATCCCTGTCAAACTCTTAGCATCGTGCCTGGCGCGGAATGAGCGTTCACGAAATACTCGCAGTTGGCGCGAGCGGCGACCTTCTAGCCGGCCCCGCCGCGTCCCGCCTCGCGCAGGAGCCGCCCCCTGTCCGCCTCCCCGGCGCCCAGGGCACCCAGTGCGGCGGCCGCGCTGCCACGTCGCCTAGTCTCGACCGGCCGCCCCCCGGGTTTCCCAGACCGGACCCAGCGCTAGGTACCCGGAGCACCAGGCCGCGCCCCACGCCCTGCCTGCGCCCTTCGATTGGCTGCTTCAGGTGCCCGTCCTCAGAGGTTGCTGCTGATTGGCTGACCTGGGAAGGGAGGGGCGGGCCTCGGGGGAACGTAGGAAGGGTGGGGACCCGGATGTGTGTGGTGGCGGCGGCCGAAGAGCTTGTGTGCGGAGCTGAGAGGCCTATGGATGAGGAGGACGCGGCGGCCCCGGTAGGCGGGGATCGGGGGCGGGGTCCCGGAGGTCTCAGGTCTCCCCAGAGCCCGAGGCGGGAGGCGGGGGTCCTGGGCGGGGGCTCCGGGACCAGGGGCGGGGCCTTGCGCTCTGGTCGCCGTCTGCCTCGGCCCCGCGCGGGGCCTTGGGGAGACAGGGCGTAGTCACACGGACGGGCCGGGCCCCGGAGCTCCCGGGTGTCGTCTGAGTGGCCAGGCCGAGCCAGGGGAGGAGGCGGGCCAGTGCGGCTCCCGCTCGTCGGTGCCAAGGCTGTGGGGTTCTGGACAACCAGATGCCCTTAGGTCTGGGGCGCCGGCATCGACCTGGGGTCAAGCCCTGGCTGAGTGCCCTGGAGTGGAGTCCTGGGGCTGCTCCACAGGTGCCGACTCTTCTGGGCCACGTGGTAGGTTGTAGGTACTGCCTAAGAGTCGTGATTTGCACGACTTGGGGTTGAATTCAGCCCAGTGAAGGCTTACTAAGCACCTGCTGTGTGCAAGGCAGTGTCAGGCCCTGATAGAACCCTTGTCCCAGGGTTTGGGGAATGGGAGGAGAAGAGCACTTCACCTCTTTCTCACTTTTGGCTCCCAGGAGAAATTTATCCATTCATTCATATGTTGGCACTGCTGGTGGTTTAAATACCTGGGCCATCCCACTTCTCGCCAGCTTCACTGCTACCGTCTTAGTGGATGCCATCTCTCATCTGAACTGCTGCAATAACCTCCTGATTGTTCCTATTCTGCTCTTGATCTTCTTGTGATCAGTTCTCCAACCAGCAGCATGAATGATGTCTAAGATCTGATAAACGACGCCTGTTATCCCAGTACTTAAGGAGACTGAGGAGGGAGAATTGCTTGAGCACAGGAGTTTGAGACCAGCCTAAGCAACGTAGTGAGACCTTGTCTCTACAAAAAATAAAAAATTATCCGGGCATTGTGGCAGGGGTCTGTAGTCCCAGCTAATCAGGAGGCTGAGGCAGAAGGATCCTCTGAGCCTAGGAGGTTGAGGCTGGGGTGAGCTGTGATCATGCTACTTCATGTCAGCCTGGGAGACAGAGTAAGACCTTCTCAAACAAACAAACAAAACTGATAAACTTTAAGATCATAGCATTTCCTTGCCTAAAACCCTCCAGAGGTTTCTCATGACACTTGGAATAAAATCCAAACTCCTTAACGTGGTCTGTAGGGTCCTGCCTTCTTCTCATCTTGTACATTCTTCCTGACATTCCCTCCACAACAGCTGTCCTGGTTTTCTCTCTTTCCCTGCCTTGCCTGCTCCCTTCTGCCCAAGGACCTATGGCTGTCCCTTCTTGGAATACTCTTTCTTGGGCTTGTCACATGCTCCTTTCAACTCAACTGTCACCTCCTCAGAGAGACTTCTGTCTACTGTCCCATGTTCTTGATCATATGACCCTTTTTTCCTCCTCTGTCTAAAATGGTTATGTTTATGTCCGTTATATCCACCCCTCACTAGAATGGAGCCCTATGAGAACAAGAATCCCATCCATCTTGTTCCCAGCTATGTCTCTAGCACCTAGAATGGTGCCCATAGTAGGGGCTCAGCAAGTGTTTGCTAAATGCTAGGATGAAGATGGGATTGTCAAGGTCAATCTGGGCAACTGGCCTCAGGTCCTCCGCCCTGTCCACATTCTGGGTTGAGCAGGCTGAGGTCTCTACTCAGGGCCCTGCTTTCTCCTCACTCCCCATTGCCCCTTGGCAGGTTTGTTCTCATGAACAAGATGGATGACCTCAACCTGCACTACCGGTTTCTGAACTGGCGCCGGCGGATTCGGGAGATTCGAGAGGTCAGGGCGTTCCGATATCAGGAGAGGTTCAAACATATCCTTGTAGATGGAGATACTTTGAGGTGAGTTCAGGGGGATGCTTCCCCACGTTCCTTTCTGTTCCAGATCCTAGAGATGAAAGGGGCCTTTTTCAGAGGAAGAGGACTGTTAACACTGCACTGGGAGTAGGGGGATACTCTCAACTCCAGAGGCCTTTCCGAGTGGAGCAGTGTGTACTGCTTCCCCCGCCATTTCCCTCTGCCTCTGTCACTGGGTGGCTCTGTCCTGGTCCAGCTAGGAGGGACTCTAGCAAGGGTCTGTCCTTGTTGGGCACTGGAAATGATCATGGCGGATACAGGGGGCTGCCAGGGTCTCAGGAGTCCCCGGGTACTTTGTTGAAAAGACTTCAGTAGGTCTGTGGGGTGGCAGAGTCTCATCTATTCTCAGGGACTGGGTTCTGTGAGAGTGGCCGTTTCAAAGGCAGTGGAGTTCCTGTTTTGGGAAGGATAGTTCTGTAGTGTGCCCTGTCCACCACCTCCCATGTCTTTCCAAGCCTTTCATTTTCCTCTCTTCTGGCTTGAAGCCCTTCCCTGACTCCTTCTGAGCCTATTATCTCACAAAGTGGTTCCTGAAGGGTGAAGGAAGTAGTTTTACTTAGCCTGGAGGCGAGAAAGCTAGGAAGTGGGGGCTGCATAACTGTTCCAATCCATGGTGGGCTTTGGTACAGAGAATAGAGACCAGCCAGAGCCAGAAAAGGGCCGAGGCTGCCACACGCGGGATTGCAGTTAGATAGGATGTGAGACCCCTTGTAGGCAACAAAGGGAGACTCTACATTCTTTCACCCCAGAAATGAAGAAACCAGGCTTGTGCTGGTCTAGTATGGGGTGGACCCTGGCTGGAGGCAGCAGCAGTGGGGTGATGAGGTGACCTTAAGTATCTTGTTATGGTGTCTGCAGATGTCCCAAAGTGCAGCCTAGTGAATTCTCCTCTGTGCTGGCCCTTGCAAGGTAAGGGGTGGGGGTTCTGAGGCCTTGCCTCCTACTCCTGGGCTAGGCTGCTAATGGAACTCCCCTTCATTCCTCCTTCAGTTACCATGGAAACTCGGGTGAAGTTGGCTGCTACGTGGCTTCTCGACCTTTGACCAAGGACAGCAATTATTTTGAGGTGATCAGGGCATTGGGTGGGCAGAGCAGGGAGTGAGGTCATTAAGCCCAAAGGAGTTCCTTTACTAGATTCACAACCTGGTCCTTTTAACTTTCCATCAGGACTGTCGTGTTGGCTGGGAAAAGATTGCTGGGTAGCATGGCCGCTAATCTGAGAGAGAGGTGCCCTGGCATCCTGTCACCCTGTCCCTTCTCCTCTTTTACCTAGGTAGACTTTGATTCATATTCCAGGTCTTTTTTTTTTTTTTTGAATTGGGGGTCTCACTCTGTTGCCAGGCTGAAGTGCAGTGACGATCACAGCTCACTGCAGCCTCATCCTTCCGGTCTCAGGAGAGCCTTCTACCTTAGTCTCTCGAGTAGCTAGGACTACAGGCACATGCTGGCAAACTTTTACAATTTTTTTGTAGACACCAGGTCTCACTATGTTGTCCAGGCTGATCTGAGCTACTGCGCTGGCCCTATATCGCAGACTTTGCCTTTTGCCCCTTAACCCCAACCCAGTGTCTACTGTATTCGCCATCTTTTCCCAAAACTTGGAAATAATTTTCTAAGTACTCATGGTAAAGTAGGCCCCGCTCTCCCCGGTTCTCCCTTTGACTGTCCTCTCTTTTTCTTCTCTCATGTTTTTTGTCTCTGAGCCTCAGCCCTCTTTGATCTCTAACCCCCTGCCCCCCTCCCCCAATGATTCATTTCCCATCTCTGCTAACTGTGCCCTGCTCTCTTCCTCCCAGGTGTCTATTGTGGACAGTGGGGTCCGGGGAACCATTGCTGTGGGGCTGGTCCCTCAGTACTACAGCTTGGACCACCAGCCCGGCTGGTTGCCCGACTCCGTGGCCTACCATGCTGACGATGGCAAGTAAGTTACCCCCTGTGGAAGCTGGCCCTTTTTGCTGTGGACTTGGGAGTCTTCAGTATGAAGGACTACCTCAGGGTGGCTTTTCCCACTGGGTGTTCCACAGACTTCTGGCTGACAGATTAGAGGGAGGGTGGTGCTCATGTTAGGACGTAGCAAGTGACTAGGAGTGGCAAGATGAGGCCTCCACTGTCAGTGCTGGGGAGAGGTTGGGAGGCCAGGCTCAGGTCCAGTGTCTGTGCTGCTCTGTCCACAGGCTGTACAATGGCCGAGCCAAGGGCCGCCAGTTTGGGTCCAAGTGCAACTCCGGAGACCGGATTGGCTGTGGCATTGAGCCTGTGTCTTTTGATGTGCAGACTGCCCAGATCTTCTTCACCAAAAATGGGAAGCGGGTGAGTGGGCAATCTGAGGTGGGATTTAAATGGCTTGAAGCTGCCCAGGGATTTGTGGGCATGATTAGGAAGTCTGCTGGCTGAGGCTTTCCCAGGGACTCTTGTACCTAGATCCCATCTCCTTCAGTCCAGCTTCAGATTCTCCTGCAGCTGGGTGCAGTAGCTCATGTCTGTAATCCCAGCACTTTGGGAGGCGGAGGTGAGAGGACTGCCTGAGTCCAGGGGTTCAAGACCAGCCTGGACAATTTGGTGAGACCTCGTTCCGATAATAAGTTTTTAAAAATTAGCTGAGTGTGGTGGCACGCGGCTCTGGTTCCAGCTACTTGGATGACTGAAGTGTAAGGATCACCTGAGCCCAGCAGGTCGAGGGTACAGTGGCCATGGATGTGCCCCTGCACTCCAGCCTGGGTGACAGAGTGAGACTCTGACTCAAGAAAAAAAAAAAGATTCTCCAGCAGTCTCCTGTATGTAGAAGACACGTCCGCTGCCCAGGGGGACCTGGGATATTACCCAGGTGGTAGGCACAAAAGGGCAAGGGAGTGGGGCAGAGGATGAGCAGGAGTGGTGAGGAACAGACTTGGGTGATTTGGTGGAAGGTTTTGAGCAGACAAAGTGGGGAAGACTGGCCTTGCTGTATAAACTGGAGGTCTTCTTTGGGTTTTTGACTTGAACACTTTTTGGGGATTTGTTTTTTGTGTGTTTTATTTTCCTTGTTTCACTTCTCTGTCCCCTTCCTCTTAAGAGAGTCTAGTAGTGGTGGAGAGATGGGACGCGCCAAAGGAGAGGGACGCCCAGCTCTCTCCCTTCTCCCAACTCCATCTACCCTAGGAGAACTGCCTTCCCAGACCTTGGCTGCGGGTTCCGCTCCCTGAGCGTCGGTGCTTCAGCCCTTTCCTCTCCAGCACATGAACTTGAAGTATTTGGCAGCCAGTCAAGAGACTTGGGCTTGTCTTCTAGCTCCTTGAATAGGAGCACTTAGCAAATTTTCCAACTTTTCTGCACCTCTGGGTTTTGTATCTGTCAGTGTATGTGATCATTATTGGTTGCATCATCTTACAACTACCCTAGTGAGAATTGGATGAGCTATGCAGAAGCAAGCCAGGTGGCAGCTCCATCCCTCCTTCTGCTGCAGGTGGGCTCTACCATCATGCCTATGTCCCCGGATGGATTGTTCCCAGCAGTGGGCATGCATTCCCTGGGTGAGGAGGTGCGGCTGCACCTCAATGCTGAGCTGGGCCGTGAGGACGACAGCGTCATGATGGTGGACAGTTACGAGGACGAGTGGGGCCGGCTGCATGATGTCAGAGTCTGCGGGACTGTGAGTAAGGGGCAGTGGGCGCTGGGGGCCTCAGGTGGAGTGGGCTGTGGGCACATGACAATGTCTGAATTGCTTGGAGTGGGAAGTGAGGACAGTGTCTTTGTGGGCTCTTGGCAGGATGGCCTGGTCTTGACGTGATTCCTGGAGTCCAGGTCTGTGTGCCCCCCAGCTCTGACTTCCTTTTCTTCCCTTCCCCTCCATTGGAATCCTCAGATTCATTGTTTAACTCTTGGGATGAGTAGAAGTTCTCCTTGGCCTTTTTTGGTCCTTCAGACTCTGGTGCCCTCTGCTGCCTCACACAGCTGTCTTTAAGGGGCTGGGGGCGGATTCAGCAAGAGGCAAGATGCCTGACCCCCCCTTTGGCTTGGTCCCAGCTCAGCCGGCCTGGGCTTTCCATTCCAAGTGCTGTGGGGCAGGTGTGGTCACAAGTCCCACACACGTAGAGGACTCCTGGCGATCTGAGTAAGCATCAATATCAGCTTCTGCTGTCTTCCCCCTACATTTGATGGAGGATGAGAATGGAGGCTGGTGAAGATTCAGGAGAAGCCTTGTGCCTCCAAGGCCTGCTTCACTCATCGTCTCCTCACACCGGCTTTGTCTCTCCCTGGATGTTAAACTTTCTTGGGAAGCACATGGACCTTGAGAGAGGAAAATTCTTCCTGTCTGCCCTCCATGCCTCACACTGTGTTGGAAGTGAATGGACGTGGAATCAGGCATCTGGCCCTGACCTCGAGTGGGCTGCTCAGGCCTCCCACTTCGAGTTGTCCCTCTGCTGCCCCCTTTCCCCCAGCCTGGCCTTTTCTCCACCCTCTGGCCTTCTCACCCCAGCCCAGGCTGTTTTCAACTCAGGCTTTGATAACAAAACAGAAGCAGTGGGGTGTGGGAGGGGATTGTGAGCCAGGCCTCCCCCTTGTAGAGTTCAAGGTGAGTCAACCTAGGGAAATGGAAGAAAGCTGCCCTCCTGCCGCTGTGACCCTCTGCACCCCCTTCTGGCACTGGGGTCTCAGGGCTGCAGCGGCCGCGAGCCAGGAGGCCTCAGCTGCCCACTTCTGTACTCTGCTCTCTTTTCTTTCTTTTCTCCTTCCATCTTCATTTGGACAGTATCTGCAGAGTTGAACTTGGGACTGAGCCAGGGCAAGGTTCCAGCTCTCACCCCTGACCTCTCAAGAGTTTTTTCCTGGCGTCCTTTCTCTGCCTGGACCTGTCCCCACTCTGCTCCCAGCTCCTCCCAGGCAGTCTTTTCTAATTGATGCAGAATCCTGTAGACATTGATAAATCGCCTTCCTTCCTCCCCACCCTCCCCCCAGTGCCCTCAGGCCACTCGTTTAAGAATTTTTTCTTTCTTAGACATAAGCTGTTGAGTTTGGCCCTTCTCAGACCCTCACCCCAGCCCGGCCAGCCAGCAGGGTGGGGACACTACTCCCTCAGCACTGGCTCCTCAGCCAGACTTGGGCATGAGCCTGTCGAGGGACATGTGCCTTTGTCTAGTCTTGCCAACTATCCCATCTTTCAGGTGAGGGTGACTTACCCAGTTTCTTCTGCCCCCTTGGGCCTCCCGTCCCCACTTTTTTTCTGACCCACTCCCTCCTGTCCCTGTTACCACTCACTTGGGCATTTCAGAACCAGTAATCAAATGGTGTCAGCCTGGAGGAGCCGGGAGAGGTCATTTTGGCTGTGCATGCCCATGCCTCCTTGTTCTAAAGATGTCTAGCATAGATGTTTCTCCTCTCTGCCCTTTCTGTTTTTTATGTCCCCCTCTGGTGGGGAGCCCAATCCTGGGACCCCAGGCTGCTGTTGTTGAAGCTGTCTCTCCTGTCCTGTATGGTGTTCTTCGTAGAGTGCCCTCTAGAACCAGAAAGGCTTGGGAGTCTCTGGTGTTACCCAGGCTAGCGTTTCTCAGTGGGGAGACTGTTGACATTTTAGTTGGGACAGTGATTTGAGGTACAGGGTGTTTAGCATCCTGAGCCCTCAGGCACAAGATGCTGGTAGCCGCCTCCCCTGGTCATTGTGACAGCCCAGAATATGGTTGCACGGTTCCAAATACCCTGTTGTGCTGTTGATGGAAAAACAGCCCCAGAGAAAAGTGAGGAGATTTGTTCAAATGTCAAACAGGGAATTAGTAAAACTGGGCCCAGTTATTCATGCTCTGACCCCTCTCCACAGCCTTCCCACTATGGCCTTGTCCCCAAACTGCTCTTCTGTGGCCTGTCATCTCCATGCTTCCTGCCTCTCCTCATAAGATGAACAGAGTTCCTAGGTTTGATCCCTGCTTCCCTCGGGAGTCTCTTGTCTAGTCTCCTTAGCCAAGGCCCTTCTAGGTGAATGTATTTGGCTGCCTTGGAATTCTTTTATTCTCAGTTGTCGGGTCTCAGTGATCTCTTCTCCCTTCCTGCTGGTTCTTCCCATAAAAAAAAAAAAGAACAAATTCAATTCCTGGCTCTTTTATTTGTGTGTCCAACATTTCATTATGAACAATTTCAGGCCGGGCACAGTGGCTCACACCTGTAATTCTAGCACTTTGGGAGGCTGAGGCAGAAGGACTGCTTGAGGCCAGGAGTTCGAGACCAGCCTGGACAACAGTGAAACCCTATCTCTATAAAAAAATTTAAAAATTAATCAGGCATATAGTCCCAACTACTTGGGAGGCTGAGGTGGAAGGATCGCTAGATCCCAGGAGTTTGAAGTTACAGTGAGCTATGATTGTACCACTGCACTCCAGCTGGGGTGACAGAGGGACTCCCTGTTTATTTAAAAAGAAAAAAGAAAAAAAAAAAACTAAGTAAAAAAGTTCAAGTAAGGGCCAGGTGTGGTGGCTCACGCCTATAATCCTAGTACTTTGGGAGGCCGAGGTGAGAGGATTGCTTGAGCCCATGGGTTTGAGACCAGCCTGGGCAACTTGGCGAGACCTCATCTCTACAATAAATCAAAAAACTAACTGGGTATGGTGGCGCATGTTTGTAGTTCCAGCTATTTGGAAGGCTGAGGTGGAAGAATCGCCTGAGCCCAGCTGTGGTGGCTGTGAGCATGCTACTGCCCTTCAACCTGGGCTACAGTGTAAGATTGACTAAAAAAAAAAAAAAAGTTCAAGTACACAGAGCGTGATGGCTCACAGCTGTAATCCCAGCTCTTTGGGAGGCAGAGGCGAGAGGACTGCCTGAGCCCAAGAGTTTGAGACCAGCTTGGGAAACTTGGTGAGACTTCATCTCTACAATAAATTTAAAACATTAGTCGGGGGTGGTGACCCATGCCTGTGGATCCAGCTACTTGGAAGGCTGAGGTGGGAAAATCGCCTGAGCCCATAGTTTGAGGCTGTGGTGGCTGTGAGTGTGCCACTGCACTCCAACCTGGGTAACAGAGTGAGACTCCGACTCAAAAAAAAAAAAATTCAGAGATGTTGAAAAAAAAATAATACAGTGAACACTCATATACCCACCCCCTAGATTCAACAGTTGTTAATATTTAGTCATGTTTGTTTGATCTGAGTATCTATATATAGACAAACCTATTTCTTTTTTTTTTTTTTTTTGAGTTGGCGTCTCACTCTGTTACCCAGGTTGGAGTGCAGTGG
>CAUYQG010049740.1:0-17794 GCA_963574415.1 Tarsius wallacei | reverse complement strand
CCCAGGCTTGGGAGTTCCCAAAAAGACAGGGATGGCTGAACGAACTCAGTTCGGGCTGGGGGAGAATTCATCAGAGACGGACTAGGAGAGCGCCCAGAGTACGGGCCGGTGCGGAAACTCGGGACCGCGGCGGGAGCGCTGGGTGCGGGGCCGGGCTGGGGTCTGGGGCCGAGCACTCACCTGGGCGCCGTCAGCAGCAGGAGCGGGGGCCGGCGCTGGCGGGGGCGGCCACGGGGCGCAAGTTTGCCATCCCTGAGGCGGGGGCCAGGCCGGGCGCAGGGCAGCTAGCTGCAGCCGCGCGGAGGGCCGAGGCTCCCGCTCCGCGGGGCAGCGGGTGCAGAAAAGGCGCCGCGGAGCAGCGCGGGGCGGGCGGGCGGGCGGGCGCCGGGCCGGGCGCGGGCTCCTGCCGCCGCCGCCGCCGCCGCCGCCGCCTCCTCGCCGCGCCGCCCCCCGCTCCCCCGCCCCGAGCACCACCCGCGCTGGGCGCCGCCTCCTATTCGCGGGCGGCGGCCGCAGCCCCAGGCTCCGCGAGCCGGTGCCGCATCCTCCTCGGTCTCCGAGCGCCGCCGCAGCCGCTGCTGCCGCCGAACCAGGATGCTCCGGCCGCTCCGGCCGCTGCCCGCAGCGCGCGCCGGGCCGAGTGACGGCCGAGGCGGGACGCGGCGCCTGCGCGGGCCGGGCCCGGGAGGGGGCGCGCGCCGGGCCGGGCGCGAGGAGCCGCGGGAGAAGGGGCGGGGGGCGGGGGCGACGCGCGCCGCCTCCTGTTAAAGGGGGAACAGCGCCAGCCGAGCCCAGCGCGCCCTCCCCCCTCCCCGCCCTGGGCCCCGGGCGCCGGCGCGGGAGAAGCCCTGGGTAAGCCCCCGCCCCGCCCGCGGCCTCCTGGATTGCAGAATGAGGCCATCCGCGACGCCCCTCCAGCGACACCCAGGCCGGAGACATGTCATGCCGCCAGGGTCTCCCGAGCCCTGCGGGTGAAGCGTTTGCTCGGCCCCCCCCCAATTGCATTGCATATTGCATGACCCTGGGCATGCAGATGCTACTCATGTGCGCTGAACTTTGCATATGCATACAGGTGCCCTAAGTGTGCAATGCAATGTAGCCGCTCGGTCCATGCATGTGCTACACACATGCACAGTGTATTAACATGTGCTCAGGTTCTGAATGCATGTTGCTTGCTCCTGTGCGTAGGAATGCTGTATGTGTGCAAGCTTACAGGTGCCAAATGTGTGCTGAGTACTGTGGGTAACTTGAATATAGGAGCCACATATGTATACTGCAGTGTGGCATGTTTGGTGCATACTGTAATGTTGCATGTCCCTAGGCACGGGGATGCTACACGTGTGCAGTGTGTTACATGTTTCCTTGAGTCCCCATCTATTCCCACAAGTGCCTTTCCCTGTGCCAGGGGCGCCCCCATGTTGCATCTGTTTGTGCAGAAGCAGCAGAGATGTACAGACCCACCCCTTCCCCATCCTGGCACTGTGCCCAGAAACAACTGGGTGGGGCCTGAGCCCACATGGTTCAGGCGGTACACAGGGAGATACCCATGGCTCAGGGCCCTAGTCCGGCGGTTTGTGGCCTGGGCATGTTGCCACCAGTAAGGTATGCAGACTGGGGACACACCACTGCAGCCAAGACAAGTAGGTTAATCCGATGGCTTTGGTCAGAGAAGAAGCCAGCAGGGGGCAGCTTTGCAATGAGGGTGGGATCGTTTCCGGCCCATACTTTTTGAAGGTTCTCTAGCCAGGAGGGGGCCAAACCTTCAGGACAAGGAAGTCCTCAGTCCAGCCAGAACCAACCCCACCTCGCCACTGATGTCCCTTGAGTTGTGTCACCCTAGAGATAGGCAAGATAAGAAGAACCTACCTCTTCGCAAGGGCAGTACCAGGAAGAGGGAGAGAACCACCCCCTGTTCCCTCCCACTGTCCCTCCCCCCCAACAACCTCTGTGACATTTGTTGTGAGTGATTGTGAGAGATTATCGACTTTAATGGAAGGAGGTAATAAGGGGCGATGAAGGAATCTCACCTGTCACCTTAAGGGAATTTATGAGGCTGTATGAGGCAGGGAGTAGGACTGGACTGGCACTTTTCTTTCCCAGTGGATGCCCAAGGAGGCCTATGCCTTGGGCCCAGTACTGGCAGGCAGGGCTTCTGGGTTCTTGCTGGGCACCCTCAAACACACGTTGTCATCTCTGGATTTCAAGCTCAGTTGCCACCATGAAAGCTGAGCCAGGCAGGCCTTGCCAGCTGCAAAGCATGTTGAGAGCCACCCCAGGGCAGTGGGAGATCCTGGACTCCCTCCTTATATGGACACTCTGACAGGCAATGGGGTTGCTGGGGTTGGGGGTTTCAAGGAGGTGACCAAAAGTAGGAAAAGAGGGGAGGACATGGGCTGACCACAAGGATGCAAGGACAGGCCCTTAGAAGCCTCCAGGACCCTGTCTTCCAGAGCTCCAGCCCCTTCTTCTACAGGGAGTCTGCCTCCCTATTTATGAATATGCATGATCATTAGCATACTAGAGACCCAGAGCCAAGAGAAACCCAGGCAGATCTCTTGCAGATGTGATGCAGCTGGATCCCTGAGGTCTCCTCCTACTCCCCCAGCATGCAGCTGGGTGAGGGGTGATGGGAAGAGCTGATTCCAGATAGACAACAGTGTTTTTGTCTGTTTCTCTGTTCCTTGATAGCTCTCTGAATTCTTGACCACAAAAATGTATACCCAAGGAGAGACAGGTAGTCAGAGTGAAGGACTGACAAAGATGGTACCCCATACCTGTGGGCTCACTGGGGTGTGGAGAGTCAGCAAGGCAAGAGGGGCAGTGAGAGCTGTACGGAGAGATCAGGACCTTCCAGGGTTCTACAGAAGCAGACTAGACTAGGGCAGACCTCTGGAAGGCTCTCCCCGGAGATGCCTCCCTGCATCAGGGCTTCCCCACCTTCTTTCCCAGGAGCCCCTGCCCTTCCAGACTCACTCTGGTGATAATGCCGCCCAGGAGGACTTGGAGTAATTACAAATCGTTTCCATATTCAAATCCAGCTGGTTGAAGAGAAATTGCTTCTCTGCCGCCCAGGCGGGGGTGGTGGGAAGAACAAGTCTTAGACCCGGGAAGGGCCTCCAGGGAGCCTGGGGCAGAGCTGGGCATGGAAGGGGCACCAACCAGAGCTTGAGCACAGAGGGCGTGGGCAGAATGAAGGGATGTCTCTCTGAGCCCCTCAAATTGAACAAAGGACAATGACCCCATCCATTTGGGCCCCCTCTGGAAACTCTGATGTGAGGATGGGGACCCACCCCCCAAGGGCACCTAGAGGGCAGGCTCTCTACCCTGCAGTCACACTGCCATGCTAGGTAACCTTGAGAAAGTCCCTTCAGCTTTCTGAATCTCTGTCTTCTTATCTGGGAAGTGGTGTAAATGACTTCAGCCTGGGCTCCAGTGAGATAAAAGATGAATTAGTAAGGGCTATGTCCCTGAAGGGGCCTTTTCAAATAATTATTTTATTACCAATTAATTAATAACTTTGTCAACAATAACAACCATCAATGGCCCAGCTGGGAGGCAGCACAGGCCTCAAAGCCCAAGCAGGTGAGGCAGCTCGGGAGAGGACGGTGTGTCGAGGAAGGGAGCTGCCCTGGCCTCACCTGCCTGGCCTCAGCCTTGCCTCCCGCTGGGCCGGCCGCTGCTATGCTTCGTTGCCCTTTAAACAGATGAGAAAATGTTCTTCTTCCCTTCTCAATGATTTATTTGGCCCAGAGCCTAGGCAGGTTTCCTTCCAGCCATTGGGACTAGGAGTACCCCTCACTCAGCCCTGCCCACCTTTGCCACTCAGCCACTCAACCAGGGTCACCCAAACCTCTGGGTACCAAGATCTCCTTCCAGTCCCACGCCTATCCAAGACACCTATGGGGAGCTCATAACATGTCCCCAAAGACACCCAGATTTGTGTGATGATCTTCTCCCCGGGGTCTGCCCAGGGCTCATATGGCCAACACCCCATAGCCCTGGACATCATGGATCCTGGAGGGCTACCCTAGAGAAGATGGTCTGGCCCTTTCTGCCTGTGGGAAATCCTTCATCCTTTCTGCTGCAGATGCCAAATGGGTTAGAAGCTTGGGGCAATCTGGGCTTGGTGTTTGTCATTTTCTTGCTGTCGTAAATTGGGGGAAGAAGGGAGGATACATTGCTCCCTAGCCAGATCTTCCCAGCAGGTCAGGGCCTGGTTTGTGCATGGCTCATTTGGGCAGTGCCTGCATTCTCTGGCCCCTGGCCCCGAGGGCAGAGGATGGAGAAGCCCTTTAGGGTCCTGGGTGATCTTTATATACATATCTCATACTAGAGGGTGTGTGTTTATAGAGCCTGGAACCAAAAAGGTATCTTTATCCATTCATCCAACAAATATTTATTGAGTGTTTACTATGTTCTAGGCAACGGGATCCAGGCCATCAGCAAGTTCTGTTGCTTCTACCTCCAAAAATATCTCAAATCTATCCACTCTTTACATCCCCACTGCCAACACAGGAGTCTAAACCACCATCATACAATGCCTAGACTCTCCCTTATTTCATTTCTGGGCTCCCCCTCCTGCCTCCCCCACCCCAAATCATTTTCCTAGAGCCCACTGAGCCATCTCTTTAAAATGTAAAGCAGAGCACCTCTTCTTAAGCAGTGTGACTCCTAGGTCCTGCCCTTACCGACCTCTCCACTTCCCCACCCCACCCCCATTCCATACTATGCCGCAGTCCCACAGGTCTCCTTGCTGTTCTTAGAAAATTCTAAACCCTTCCCCCAGCAATTCCCATGGCTGACTCCTTCTCATCAGGAAAGTGACAGCTCCAACATCACCTCCTCCTAGAGGCCTCCCTGACTACACCTTTAAAGTTGCCTACCCTCCCTCCAGTCATTTTACCCCATACCGGTAGTATTTCCTTGGTAGTACTCATTACTCTGAAAATATATTGTTTATTTACACACACGTTATCTGTTCCCCCTACCCTGCCCCAGACTGTGAGTTCTGTGAAGACAGGGACCTTGTCCGTTCATTCACAGCTGGAGCCCCTGACACCTAGGTAGATACTCAATAAATATTTGTTGAGTGAATGAATGGTGAAACAGCAAGCAGACTCACTGAGCTTTCCATCTGTGACACTTGATTGATGCTTGTGCAGTAAAACAGTGTATCACAGTTTTCCATGTGATGAACCAGAAAGAGTTCAGGCTCTGAAGCCACACAGATCCTTCTTTTATCCCTTACCAGTTGTGTGACCTTGGACAGGTTGCTCATGGTATCCAAGCCTCAATTTTCTCTTCTGTAAAATGGAAGTCGTGATCCCAACTTAGTAGAACAGATGTGAGTTACACACACACCAGATGATAAAGGCAAGGGACTCACACAGTGCCATGCCCAGGAGGTTCTGCATGAATGTGGGCCCCGTTCAGAGTGAGGGCTGTTCTAGGTTCCAGGGACACTGAGATCACTCAGAGGAGAGCCCCGACCTTGATGCCTTCCCAGCAACCTCCCACACCCCCAAGGGGGAGCGAGGCATACCAGCGGGAGCTCTTATCTGCTGAGATCATTGCAGAGAAGGAGGTGGGAGCCAAGGTTTTGCCTTGACGGGACTGTGTGTGTAGGATCCCTGCAGAGAAACTGAACCTGGCTCCACTTCCCTGCAGCCCCTCCTCTGCCTTCCTTGTCTGTACACACACACACACACACACACACACACACATGCTCTTGTCTACATGTACAGCCAAACCCATATCTATACACTGACACAGTCCCAGGCCCACAGACATATACACTTGACTGAGATTCATAAGTGTATAAATAACTGCATACAATCAACCCCAGGACACAACCCCCTCCATTTTTCTGGTCCAGTGGGGATCTGTCTGGCTTATTTATCAGTTCTATCACCTCCTGCTCTGGACTGAGGTCAGACACAATCCCTCACAGGAGGCAGCCCGGGCACTCCCCTTGGTAAGTTCTTCCTGAGGCCTAATCCCACATGCCTCTGCTGCAGGCCTTAAAGTCAAGGAGCACTGGCGGCTACTCCAGACGGCCAGAGACGACAGCACCATCCCCTGTATCCATACCCTGAGGTTGGTGGTCACACAGGGGGTGGAGGAGCTGAGAAGAGCTGCTCCCAGCTTCCCGCTGGGGTGAAGGGGGAAGGAGAACCCCCCAGGGAGATGCTGGGACACTCTCGGCATGCCAGGGGTACCCTGGCAGCAGGGACCCTGTGTGTTTCTACTGCCTGGGATGCCCTGGGTCCTCTCTCCTGGGCTCTGTGCCACCTGGATCCTGCCTAACTGGGTTTGTGCCAAGCAGGACACATGGGCTGAGCAGACAGGAGTGGGTGACCTAGAGGTTTGGAGGCACCAGCTCATCCTGCCGAGCCCCTCTGTGGGCCTGACCCTGTGCCAGCTGCTTTTCACTTATTGTTTGAATGAGCCCTCAGAACAACCCCTACAATTGGTCTGGTCACCCACATTTCACAGATGAGGGAAGTGGTTTTGAGAGAGGCAGAGACAAGAGCCATACCTTGCCTCATTTGGGGTTTGTTGGAGGCCTTGCCTCAGTCTTGCCTCATCCTAGTCCTCCTTACCACCCCCTAGGGGACAGACCAAGTGCCAGCTGCTGAAAACAATTTATTGAGGGATTAGAGTTGATCTTCCAAAGACCAGCTCCCTTGGGGAGAGATATTGGGAGTGGGGGACGCCACTCCCAGGGGGCTTGGCCCTGCAAGAGGCTGAGGCTGGACAACTGCATATTGGAGGAGGCAACCAGAGGTACTGAGGGAGTTCGGAAGGACAAGGCACAGGACTAGTGACACCTACACATCTCCCTTGCAGGCATAACCACATTCCTTACTGATAGGACTGCACGCTGACCGACCCCAGGAAAACATTTGTCCCTCTTGCTGGAACATATACTGCCTCATGCTGGCTGTGAAGCAATCACTGCAGGGTGAGGGGCGTGGGAGTTTCCAGCTCACCGCCAGCCCTGGCACAATTCTGACCTCAGAGCCAGGCTTGGGGGTGAGGCCTGTGGATGGGGTGGGGTGGGGGAGAAGCCTCCAGAGCCTTGCGGTTGGAAGGGAGGGCCCTGGAGCGCCTCGTCAAGCGAGTGTTCTGTGTGTCAGAGTGGGAGTGAGTGGGGCTGAGCTCGGGTACACGTGTGGGTGGTTGTGTGCGTCAATGTGTAGGGGGAGAGTCTGTGTGTGTATATGGTGTGCCTGTGTGCGGGTTTTGTGTGTGTCTGCCTAGGCCTTGTACGTCAGGAGCCTGGACCTGGCTCTGGGATCTCTGCTGTATGTGTGTGTGTGTGTGTGTGTGTGTGTGTGTGTGTGTGTCTGTGGGCGTGTGTCTTTGTTTACAGTGTGTGTGGCACTTTCATGTGTTTCTTTTTCTGTTTGGGTGTATGTACGGCATAGAATGTACGCACATGTGTGATGCTGGGGTTTTTGCATCATGCAGTGTCTGAGTGAATACGGTGACAGGGCAGTGTTTGTGTGTCACTGGAGTTCGTGTGCTGACAGTGTGGTGTTGCCTTGTGTGTGTTCAGCATGTGCTTGAGCCTGTGTGGTATGTGTGCATGCACCTTTGGTGAGTCAGGGTGTGCGGCGTTTTCAGGCCTGGGAGTGACTGTGTCTACATGTCTGTTTGGTATATGTCCACGTCATCCTCTGGTGTGTGTCTCTGTGTGTTCTTGAAGGTGTTGGCAGGCCCTCAGCACCCAGCAGGATCCGTGTGTGAGACTGTATGGTATGTGTCTGGGGTTGTAAGGTAGGGTGCTCTATGGAAGTGCCCAGGTGAGAGGTCTGGATCACTGTGTGGTGTGTCTCTGCAAATCTGCATGCCTGGCATTGTGACTGTTGTCTTTGGAGCCTTTTGAAACCAGTCCTTCCCTGGAAGACCCCTCCCTTCCCAGACTGAATCCTCCTACCCTCCATTCCCATCCAGCTTGCCCAGCTGTGCCTGCCTTCCCCCACGAGCTCCCTCTCCTGAGGGAACCCTGAGGCTCTGGCCGGCTCTGGCCACCGTGTCAAGGTTACTCGTCGGGAGGAGCCGGGCTCCTCCTGTGGGATCTGCACCCTTCCCCCTCACAAAAAGCCCTACCTCCGAGGCTGCCCGCGGGCGCCCGGCGCCCAGTGCGACGTGCCTAGTACGAGTCTCCCTTGAAATGAATTTTAATTTCCGCTCGGGGCGGGCGGGCGGGCGTCCTGAGTCCCGAGCCGCAGCGGCGGCGGCGGCAGGGGTGTCGGGCCACCGGGCCGCGGCGCCGCGGAAGGGAGCGCAGATTTGAATTTCAAAGGCGGTTGGGGCCCAAGTGCGTCTGCGTTGCGCGATTGTGTGTGTGCGGCGCTGGTGTATCGCGAGCGCGCGCCTGCGTGTGTGTCATGTCTGGGTGAAAGTGTCCTGTGACTGTGCCTCTGTGGGCCGAACGCAAGCCCTTGCGTGGGCCGCGAGTTCGTGAGCTCGAGGATTCGGGGGTCACGTCGCCTGTGAGCGCCCCGGGGAGCCCGTCGGCGTGTCTGTACGTGCTTGTGCGCAAGCGTGTGCATCCGCGAGTGTGTATTTTTAGGACCGAGCCTATATGAGCGCGTCTGTGTCTTTGTGTGTCCGCGAGTGTAGGCGAGGCCCTGCGTGTGTCTGCGAGTGTGCGCTCGATGTCGATGTCACCGAGTGGACGTCGGCGGGTGTGCGAGGGCGTGTCCGTGTGTCTGTGCACGTGCGTGTGTCTGAGTCTGGGCGCGTATTTGTAGGGACGAGTCTGTGCCTGTGTGTGTCCGCGTTCCAGCCGCGGCGTGTGTCTGCGAGGGTATCCATGCGTTTGTGTGCTCGAGTGTGTGTCACGGTGCGTCTCGCACGTGTTTGGGTGTTGGTGCGTGTGTGGCTGCGGGGATGAGTGTGTGAGTGCGCGGCGGGAGCGCGGGTGCAGGCAGGTAAAGGGGCCGCGCCCCCACTGTGGCGCTCCTTCTCTGCCCTGCGCTGTGTGACAGCGCCGCCGGCGGCCCTCTCTGGGCGCGGACAGGGACTGAGGGAACCTTTCCTCACAGGGACCCGGCCCGCCGCCAACCCTGGGTACAACCCGCCCCCTCCCCCGCGGCCCCACTCGCTAACCCGCGGACACTCAATGGGCACTCGGGAGGCAATGGCCTGAGAGAATGGGCCGTTAGCTGAGGGACGGAGCAGCGGAGGTTTCACGCTCTCGCTCTGCTGAGGGCGAGGGGGCGGCAGCTCATCCGTCTTGGGCAAGATCTTCCCCGACTTGTCGCTGTGTTGCAGAGTCAAGTTAGAGTGCAGAAAGGACCGCCTGGGTCCGAGGCAGCACATCCCTGAACAGGTTTATGCACACACTGCCCTAACTCAGACACACTATATTCCCAAGCACAGCTGACACACTGCACAGGAGTCTGGGACAGGCCCCTGACCTCACGCTCAGGGGGTGGGCCTACCCTCTGGTGCACACCCAGGAGAGCACACACACACTAACCAGAGACTTGGAAAGTCTGTGTGCACATTTCACACTCACTTGAACACCACCACCTCTCCCTGAATCGTGGACCCTGTGGGGTGAAGAGAGCCAAGACTCAGAAGGTTTGGAGAACAGGGGCAGGCTTGAGTCATTCAATGTCTCCTATACCTTGTCAGGCCCCAGGCTGGGCCTCGGGGAACTGAAGGTAGTTCACTCCACATCCCACCTCCCAGAAGCTCTCAGTCAAGGACTGGCAGGAAGGGGCAGACCCCAAATCCAGTCATTTCCATCAGGTGCCATGCCACAGCCAGAGGCAGGCATGAGCCAGAGAGTGCCTCCTCATGGGGACCCCTCCAGGCAACTAGCTGGACACAGGGAGATGATGTCAGGATGTGTCTGAAGGACAGTAAAGGAGGAACTACAGATGGGATGATGGTTGCAGGGCCTTCTTCCCAGCCAGATTGAGAGCATTTTGAGAAGGGGTGTGGGCTGACTCCTCCCAGTATCGCTCAGCTATGGGCCTGGCACCAAGGGTCTGCTCCGAAAACACTTATTGACGGAATGAAGGAAAGAAAGAAATGAGTCAGAGAACGCAGGACCACTTAAGAAGTGAGGGAACACTATATAGAAGAGGCAGAAATAGTATACCCAGGCTCTGCGCAAGGCTGTGTGTGTGTGGTGGTGGTGGTTGTGATTGGGGGAGGATGTGTGAAGTGGAGGTTAGGCTGGAAATACATCACTGAGGGCCTTCTAAGTGAAACCAGAGGTAGATTTTATTCTGAAAGCAGAAGAGATCTATGAAAGTTTTGTAGTCGAGTTTGTTTAAGAAACAATGGGGCAAATGGAAGGTAGATTTGAGGAGTCAAGGTTGAAGATAGGGCGTGGCTAGAGGCTCATTCATTCACTCAAGAATGATTTATTGAGCACTTACTAAAAGTGTCTTGCACTGAGTGAGTCAAACGGACACAATGTGGGACTCCAAGGAACTTCTGGAACCTGACCACATACCGGTTATACTTACGTGGAATATACCTGCTAGTGGGGAAGGGCAGGCAGACACAAACACACAAATGCATGGAATGTGTGTGTTGATAATTGCAAAGAAGCAAAGGAGTGTCAGGCAAGGAGACAGGAGTGATGGAGGGGAGTATGGGGCCGTTTTAGGTAAAGTGGTCAAGGAAGATGTCTCTGAGAAGGTGACATCTCAGCAGATACCTGAGGGAGTTGGGGGATATTTGGAGGAAGAGCTGTTCAAACAGGGGAAATTGCAAGTGCAAAGGCCCTGAGGGGGAGTGTGCCATTTACTCAGATGGGGAAAGACTTGTGGGAAGTCGATGATTTCTATTTTAGACATGCTGCATTGAGGTGCCTTCAGGACATCCAGAGACAGTGTCCAGGAAACAGGAGCAATTTGGGTAAAGATAGGGATTAAAAAGAATGGAATCCTGGGAACTGGTGCAGAGGTTAACTGCGGGGGGGCGGGTAGCAACCTGAGGCGTGAGCGTCAATTTCAGGGAGACTGACTGCTATGGGTGGGGAGTGAGGAGTGGAGACCATGTCACTAAAATGGCATCCCCAGAATGGTCCTGGTACCCGGCTGCTCCTCCTGATCCCATCCTGCTGCCTGAGAGGGGTCTGGAGCTATTTCATTGCCTTTCAGATGGGTCCAGTGGTATGCTGCTACTGCTCAACACCTGGCTTGGGGGTGTGGAGTTGCAGCCCTGATCTGTAGCATTTGCCAATTTCCATGGTGTAAATCCTCCCACAATAGCTAATGTAAATTACCAATGTGAAGTCAACTGGCTGGCAAAATTCCTAAAAATTTAACAATCAGCTCTCTCAAGCTGGTGTAAGCTGGCTCCAGCACCTTCTCTAGACCCTTTCCAGAGAGATGGAAAGAGGCAGAAAGCCTGTGGTGGGGGTCGGGGGGTCCTGCCTGTTAGCGGGGGAGGGAGGAAAGACAGACTTTCTTGCCTCCCCATCTTCCCTCTCAACACCCAAGTCATTTCCTGGGGAGAAGTTCTGGGAGTCTCTTGTTGGGTCCCATTGTTTCTACAGCTCTAACCACTTAACATCCTGCCCTGTTTCCACTGCATTTTCTACTCAAAAGATGGGCTAATACCCACACCCCTACCCACTGTCCCCGCCTCCTTTCTTTAGAATTAGATGCCAGAGAGCCACGGGCCATACCATTCCAAGCCATGCCATTCCAAGGGCCATGCCATTCCAAGCCATGCCATTCCACAGCCACAGCACAGCTATGGTCCCCCATGTGTCATCAGTTTCCACATCTGTGAGGCGGTCAGCAAGCGCCAGCCTCCTCAAAGGCTCTTTCAACTGCCAGATTCTGCAACTTCTATCATTCTCTGTCTCAGCCCTGATAGTAGCTCAGGACCTTCTCTCTCAAACACATTTCCCCAGCCTCCTAGACCCTCCGTGCTCCAGCGGCCCCCCACTGCCTCTGGCTCCCCAGGCTCCCCGATAAGGGGCCCAACTAATTACATTAGGATTTCATGCCAATTAGCAAACAATTACACGGGCAAATTGGTGCCTAATTTGGAGCAATAACGATAGCTCCATTGGCCGAGGAACTATAGCTGCAGACATGATTGTTCCCCCAGCTTGGCCCTATCAGGGTCCCTGAAGAATGGGAGCCAGCTTCCTGCCCTGACCTGAGCCAAAGCCTGCAGTTCTCCTTTCAGAATCTCTAAGCGACTGTTGATGCTGATTACATGTTGGGCCCAGGCCTGTGCAGAGTGAAGAGGGTAGAAGAAAGGGAGGGAAGGATGGAGGGTAAAAGTGGGAGCTGATAGGCACTGAGGCAGACAGGACTGGCTTCACCGAGGAGCTGGGGAGGTTGGGGAGGCAGGAGAGGGGGAGGATGGTTGGAGGGGTACAGTAATTAATGTGAACAAAGTCTTGGATGTTGGAATGAGTCACATGAGTACAAGGTTAACGGAGAAACCAGGTGGGCCAGAGCACAGGAAGGTGGGGGAGCTGAGGTCGCAAAGGTATATAGGGCCAGACTGGGAATGCCATTCCAGGGAATTTCAACACTCCCCTGGAGGCCTTGGGAGCCAAGGAGGGGTTAGGGTGGGAGGAGGAGACTGTGGTGAGACTCATCTTGGGTTCCTAACCCTGGATTACCAGCAACCACTCATCCATCCCACCTACAGCCTGCCATGGGTCCTGCCTGTTCTCCCTCTTAACATCTCTAGAACCCCTGCCCTTGCTCAGGACCACAGATACCGCAGCAGTAGTAGTCCTGTCCCTCCACCATTCCCTGTCCATGTTTTCCCCAGATGATCACCTAAGGCACATTCCCGACCATATTCCTCCTTTGCTTAAACCTTCAATGACTCCCCAGTGCTCATACCCCTCGTAGACCTCCCAATTTTCTCTCCCTTCCTGCCTCCACATCCACCCTGTGCCCTGGGAACTAGACATCATTTACAGACCCTGCCAGGCTCTTTCTCAGCACCTGCCTCTGACCATGCTCTTCCCTCAGCTAGATTACTCTCCCAGCACCCCCTCTTTATTCCAAATGCATCTTCCCAGGCCCCCTCCTCTGCCTCCCAGATTTCTCTCCTCTGGGCTCTCTTTGTAAACATCTCCTTCTGAGGCACTGGCCACTCTATATCTGAGTTCTTTGTATCAGGGTCTGCCTGTTCCACCAGACATGGAGCTGCTCAGGGGCAGGGCCTGTCACTGATTTACTCAAAGTCTCCTTCACCCAGTACCAAAAGGGAATGAATGGAGAAGACAAAGGATGGGATAAAAACATTTCCCCCTGAGGACAGTGGGAGAACTGAGGCAGAGGTCCAGAGAAACATTCATGAATCCGGTGAATGCTTCCCCTGGGAAAGTTGCAGCTTTCAGCTTCTGCCCACTGGAGCCAAGCCCTGCCCCATTCCCTCCAGTGTTTTCTTCTGTACACCCTCTCAGAGCCTGAAGTAGCCCACCTCAACCCACGCTCACCCAGGTGTTCTCACCCAGGTGTTCTCGCTCAGGTGTTCTACCCCCTGCCTTCAATAAATGGGATAAAGCCCCTAAGGTAAGAATTCCCAAAAAGTAAAGGCAGCTCTCTTGAGGGCAATGGCAGAACAGCCTGCACTGCAGTGTGAAGAAGTGGGCGGGCTCAAGGAGGAACCTTCTGACCACCAGGGCTCAGGCCCTGGAGGGATCCCTAAAGGAATGACCAGTGGGGAAGGGGGGGGCATGAAGAGGCCAGGGATGGAATACAGACCTTTCTGGAGGCAGGGGGATGGTCTTGCTGACTTTCCTAGGAGCTTGTCTCTCACGTGGGGGGCTGCTACTCCATCTCAGGGCCCAGCACTCACATTAATTACCGAGAAAAAGCCAATTTCTCCTCATTTCCAGACTCCAAACGACAGTATCATTAGGTTGGTAATGTGTGGAGAAATTGTGCGTGTCTGTCTTGGAACATGTCCTGAGCCAGAATGGGTGGGGGCGCCCCCGGCAGGGCTTTGTCTCCAAGACACTCCTTGTGGCAGAAGGCCAGTCTTCAGAAGAGATGCTGTGCCACCAGGGCAGAGGTACTCTTCCTCTCTGTTCAGGGGGCACCAAAGATGGTGATTAAATCCTACCAGGCAATGACATGGATAATAGCCCACAACACACAAACCCTGCCAGGCATGAACAGAGCCATGCTTGGACTTACGCAAGGACAGGAAGCCGCTGGTCTCAGCTGAACTTGAACTTAGGCCTGTCTGCTGCCATGGCCCTTCCTAATCTTGCTCGGACACTTTTCTCTGAGTTCCTGTCCACCTCTGGACCAAGAGGCAACTGGGCACCATCTGCCTCTGGGAGGAAGGAGTCGGCCATTCCTGCTCATTCCTCCTTCCCTCAGCAAAGCCAACTCTCTGAATGTGCGCAGAACACCGACTCCCAGTCTTCAAACAGCAACCGCCGTTCACAGCCCTTTACAAGCCTCTTCACACTCTTCATCATGCTTAATCTTCATTCAAACCCACTTAACACATGAGAAAACTGAGGCCCTCTGAGGCAATATGCCCAAGTTCAGGTCGCAGAACTAAGCTTGACTCCAGGTCTGCCCAAGGCCAAAGCTCAGGCTGAAGCCAGAGTCCTCACTTCAACCCAGGCGGTACTCTAGGCACGCGTCCTCCGTCCCAGCTCCCGCCCTCAGAGCTGAGGTTGGTAAGGGAGAGGCAGGATGTGAAAATATAATTATAGCTCAGTGTGATGCATGCATGACACAAAAGAGGAGATCCAGAAGGTTTATCCTCCCCAGTAATCAAAGAAATGCAAATTAAAACAACAATATAATGCAGGTTTTTGTTTTGTTTTGTTTTGTTTTTTAAAGACAGCACCAGTGTTGGTGAGAACTGAAATCTGGGGCACTCTCAGACTCCGTTGAGGACAGGGCAAATAGAACGACTTTTCTGAAAGGCCACTAGGCAGTGGTGTCAAGAGCTTTAAAAACAGATAGACCCTTTGGTCCCATTAATCTCCTTGGAGGAACTCAATCCAAAAAATAACCAAAGCTGTTAAAAAAAAAAAAAATGTACAAGGATGCTTATTACCATTATTTATAACTGTGAAAAATCACAACCAACATAAATGTCTAGCAATAGAGGGCTGGTTAAATAAATTATGATCCATCCATATATAAGGATATTATGCAAACATTAAAAGTCATGTTCTTGAAGAATTTTTAATAACCTGGGAAAATGCTCACTATATAATGATACAGGAAACAAAGAAGGAAACAAACCTGTACATCCAAAATTGTCTCAATTTTTAAAAGAAAATATTTAATCAATTCATTTAAAGAAAGTCTGGAAGGAAATAAACAGATTTAATCTGAGAAGATTATGGGTGATTTTTTGGTTTCAACTTATGCTTTTCTGTTTCTTCCAAATCTTCTACAAATTTTCAGAAGAAAAAAAGTAATTGGAAATTCACACCATGTGTGTGTGTGGGAGGGGCAGCCCAGGATGTCATGAGAACACACAGGTTCCTAACCCAGCCTGGGGGGCAGTCAGGAAGGCTTCCTGTTGGAAGCTATGCCTGCACAGTATACCAGAATGAGTAAGCTTTATCCATTGGAGGGAGGATTTGTGTTCCAGATTGGAAACTGCTGTGGGCAAACTCTTAGTAGCTTGTGTGGCTGGGTGAAGGGGCAACAGGTAGAACACAGTCAGTGAGCAGAGACCAGACCCGGGAAGAAGACCTGAAAGACCAGGCAGAGGAGTGGTCGTCTTGCCCCAAGGACAACATGGAGCATTGATGGGTCCTAAGCAGGGGGGTGACAGGATCCAAGCTGTTATATCTTCATGGATACAGAATGGAGAGGAAATAGAGGCGTGGGAGACAGAAACCAGGGGTGAGCCGATAGGAGGCCTCTGCATCCTCTGGGTGAGAGGGGGTTGGTCTGGGTTGGGCAGTGATGGCCCAGGGGACAAGAGGAGGGATCACAGAGGCAGTGAATAGGAGGTCGTTTGACAGGACTTGGTGATTAATTAAAGAGGGGAGGCAGAGGGGGGGATGGGAGACTCTGCGCTGACAGTGACTATAGTGCACTCAAAAATTTAGACTGCAGTTTTACAAGTGGATTCCTCCCCTACCCCTCCAAGCCCCACCCCACCCCCACCCCCCGTAGATAGATTTGGGGCTTCTATGATATCTGGCTGCAGATCCTGGGAAAAGGTGACCTTGGCCCCGTCACCACACCAGGGCTGAACTCAGGCTCACCCTGGGCACCCCTGCACCACCAGCCTGCCATCCTGGAGGGTGAGCCTGGGTAGGGTTGAGGGCAGCCACAGAGAAGTGAGGAGTATGACAGGGGCATGCCCAGGAAGGCCCCAGCCAGGCCCCTCCCTCAGGACACAGGCACACACCATCACACAGGGACATGGAACCACAGAGATAGAGCATAGTAACTGGCAGGGACCCTGAGAGTCAAGTCACAGGCTCTGATGTACACCCAGGGACACAGCCTGACAAAGGCTGTCAGACACAGGCCTGTCACACACAGTCACAACCCCACAGTTACACAGCCTCCGACACAGCCAGTCTCAGCCTGGGTCTCACACACAGGCCATTGTGCTCAGCTGGAGTCCCCAAGGTCCTCCCTCCTGCTCCGCCCCCCCACACCCCTCCTTCCCACAGGAGGACAGGACAGAGGGCTGACTGGCAGAGGGGCCAGTACAGGGGACTGGCACAGGGACCAGCAGCCAAACGGGGCAGCCCAGCCAGGAGGGAGGCCTCCGAGAAGGGGTTGTCAAGGCAACAGGCTCCTGCAGAACCAACCAGAAGCTTAGATTCTCAGCTCTTATTTTTAGAAGTTGGGCCTGGACTGGTTGGGCCGGCTAGGGGCCAGGCTCCCCTCAGCATGCCCAGGGCATAGACACCAGCCTGAACACCCCAAGGGGCTCTAGTGGGCACCACTTATGCTGTGGCTTCTTCCACACACTTGCAGCCCCCTTCCCCAGGGTCATGCCCTGGGTAGAATCTTCTACTCCCTCTGCCTTCACATAGTCCAGGTTCCTCTATCAGCAGCACCCTGTATCCACCAGGCCCACACAGTCTCCTCTCCCACCACACTGCAGCCTCTGGATGTCTGTACTTTGATGATCTTATTTTTATTTTATGTTTTTGGAGACAGGGTCTCACTCTGTAGCCCAGGCTAGAGTGCAGTGGCAAGATCATCGCTCACTGCAGCCTCAAACTTCTGGGCTCAAGTGATCCTCCCACCTCAGCCTCCTGAATAGCTGGGACTACAGGTGCAAGCCACCATGTTTAGCTAATTTTATTATTTTTTGTAGAGACAGTGTCTCACTTTGTTGTCCAGGCCGGTCTCGAACTCTTGGTCTCAAGGGATCCTCCCGCCTTGGCTTCCCAAAGTGCTGGCATTACAGGCGTGAATCACCGTCCTGCCTTTGGGCTTTGATTTATGATGTCAGGGGAAGAGGAGACTTGGCCATATTTGTAGGGTGGTGTGTGTGAAGCTGTGTGTCCTTCTGTCTGAATGAGTATATATGTGTACATTGTAGGGGTTCATTTCCCCCTCAACTCTGTATGTGTGTGAGAATCCCCTCTTTTACAGGGCAAAACAGAGGTCTCCCTCTTTCTCAGCCCCATTCACCCCCACCCCTAACCTCCACTTCTGCCTGCATCTCTTAAAAGTGGAGGGAGGGCCGGGCTCGGTGGCTCAGCCTGTAATCCCGCGCCTTGGGAGGCTGAGGTGAGTGGATTGCCTGAGCCCGCGGGTTCGAGACCCGCCTGGGCAGGCGAAACCTCATCTCTACAATAAATCAAAAACATTAGCCGGGCATG
>CAUYQG010049734.1:0-14595 GCA_963574415.1 Tarsius wallacei | reverse complement strand
ATGCCATTCCAGCCCTTTTCCTGATGGGGTGATTTTTCACATGCTTTATGGGGGTAAAACCAGTCTGGAGGCAGCATAAATTCTATTTCTGCTTCCTATCAGCTAGATGACTTCAGGCACTTTTCATAGGTTCTCTTAGTTCAGGTTTTCTACTCTGTGGTAAGAGTGTCCGTGCCCTTCATGGGGGTGGGGAGTAAGGATCCAATGAAAGCCTATGTGGCATTCCGGGCAGGCATGTAATAGATGCTCAATAAAATGTACTCTACTTTTCTATTACCTAAGGATGTAGAGGGACAGGCTTCCCAGCAGGGTTTTCCTGTGGGGACATCAGAAGGGAAACAGGGAGGAAATCCTAATTGTGGTTTGTCCTCTTCCTTCAGTTGCTGACTAGGACAAAGAGTAGTTCAAATGTAAACAAAGTGGGTTGAGGATGGTTTGTTTAGGGCAGGGTGCAGAAGACCTCCCTGGAAAAGAGAGTACCGGAAACATATTTGCATCAGTTGCCCAGTGACCTTACCCTAGCCTTTCTTTGTGAGTTGGGAAGCTGGAAATCCGGGCTGGTCTCCCTTTCTTCCCTTCCTCACTAGCCCTGAGCTGTCAGGCATTTGAAATCTGAACTGCTTTCTGGTCTTCTAAATCCTGTTCCTGGCAGTAGAGCTGTGCCTCTAATTGCACTCTACAGTTTATATCCAGTTACCACACTAGAGGCTCACGGCATGCAAGTTTCCTCATCCCCAGTTTTCAGATGAGGATTTGGGGTTGGGGTTGGGGTTGGCTCCAGCCCTGGAAGATATCAGTCTCCCATTTCTGTTGTTGTTGGTTGCACTTTTCAGAACCAAGAGCCACTGAGAGAGGAAGACTCCGATTTCATCCTGACTGAGGGTGACCTCACTTTGACCTACGGGGACAGCACAGTGACTGCGAATGGCTCCTCAGGCTCCCATACAGCCTCCACGAGTCTTGAGGGCAGTCGGAGAACAAAGAGCAGCTCCGAGGAAGTGCTGGAGCGAGACCTGGGAATGGGAGACCAGAAGGTTTCTAGCCGTGGCACCCGCCTAGTGTTTCCTCTGGAGGATAACTTTTGACTTTCTCCCCAAACCCTGACACGATGGGGTGGGCTCCCAGTGGGGTGAGAATAGCTACAAGCCCCAGTGTTGTTTGAGGTGGGGCACTGACTGGATTGAACTAATGCTTCTCTTTTATTGGGGTCTGAAGCTATCGTATTACTTAAAATTTAACCCAAGATGCACTAAAGTGTCTCTAAATTAAGACAAATGCAGACCTATTCCCACTTTTTCACATAGTAGTGCACTGTTTTCAGAGTTAAACAAACAAAAAAATAGCATGCTTTACTGGTCTCTTAATTCATTCGCCTGCAGTATCTGAACAAGGTGGGCAGGTGCTAGGGATTCCTCCCACGAGAGGCCGCATCTCAGCACTTAGCAGTGCAAGTCCATCTGAGCAAGTCAGGGGAGAACAGGCTAGAAGAAAGATTGAGAAGGAAGGCAGTTGAGATTGGACCTCCAAGGATTATGGGATTCTTGTGTTAAATGGGGCAGAAAACATGAAAAAGCAATTTGAGTGGAGGCTCTGGCAATGAAGGCTGCGTGACTGCAACCTCACATCAGGATTTCTGACTTCCATGCTACCTGTGTTTCTTCTAGACTGAAGATTCGAAAATATATCCATGAATGTTTCAACATGGAAAAAAGAATTATTGTTCCTTCTCTGGAAATGTCCATAAAGAAGAAGTTACTGAAATGTTTAAAACCAAAGGGAAATAGTGTTATACTGTTATTTTTTAATTAGTCTGAGGAAAGGAGGTATTTAGAAACTGATGATGGTGTCACTGCAAAAAGCACTCGCCTTTGGGGGGCTACCATTAGCTGACAGCCTGGGAAGTGATTACTAAGACTGAGTTACCTACTGTGGGTTTAGAAATAACACTGACATCTGTAGGCTGCTTTTATCTGGTGAAGAGAAGGCAGCAAGGAACCTAAGAGGCAACAGGCTAGAATTCAGAGGGAAAAAAATCTCAATGCAAAAAAATTAACTGCAAAGAAATAAAAAATAGTAGTCTCAAGACTGGATAGAATTCCAAACTTTGAGCTGACGAGTGCATGAAATTTCAGTGACCATATGAGGAATCAGAGGAGAGTCAGTGGAACCAGAAGCACTGTTCAACCCACTAGGAAGTTCTGTCTTCTCTAAGCTTAAGAATCCAGATGTTTTTCCACCACCGAGTGCCGTGCAGAGAAGGGTCATTTTCTTTGTATCTGGGGAAGCTACTGCACCAGCTAAATGTGTGTGTGTGCTTCGAAATTTAGGTTTTAATTTGCTTCTTTCTGGGTGAGCTATTCTTCCTGCCCACACCTGTGGTACTGAAATACTGAGAGTTCTTGGGAAAAGTTTGAGTTCTTCCTCGTGTCTCTCTGCTTCAGTGCTAGTGATTTTTGGCAACCCAGTTTCCAAAAATGCTTTCATAATGTGGACATTTTTCTTATTTGGCAAACAGTATAGTGTACCAGGCTAGTACACCCATACTGAAATCAGCCGTCTAACCTTCTTCTACATGCATATTTTCAATGGTTAGTTTTAAAATATACTATTACTTCACAACTTTATGTGTTTGAATTGATAATTTGTGCAAATCAGGAAAAAATTTATTTAGTTAGGCCGAGCCATATGAAATTGCTGATATTCAACCATTTACAAAAAAAAAAGACAGGAATGGCAATTTTATATAGTTCAATATAATATGATTGAATGATTTTTATTTGCCTCTTTCCTTTTTATCTACAATAAAGCCCATTTTGATTTTTATAGCCATTCATGGGCTTTGTAGTTATAAAAAAAGCTAAACAATGTCCCTAGCTCTACGAGGGCTCAGGATTACCTGGGCTAGCAAAGGACTTAAGAAGACCTATACCCCACCACCAGAGAAAGAGCTTTCTCAGAGAGCCTCTGGAAAGGAGGTTCTTTGGTGATAGGTCAGGTTGCAGGCAGCAGCTGCCAGGCTTGACAGAAACCCAGAAATGTGTGTATGTTCTCAGCTTGGAACCAGCACAGGAGATTTTATTTAGTAGTTATGTCAGTAATGACCAGTCATGCCGTATAAACTTAAGAGATGAGGCTTGTTTAGGTTTTGTGCAGAGATGGAGGAGTAGGCTGGTGGCTCTTTATAAAGCCTTGCTTATCTCTTATGTTGCTTACTTAATTTGGGAGGGAAAAATCTTACAGAAAACACCCTGATGATGGTTCTTGAAAAGAAGCCAACCAGGCAGGTGCTCTGCCTTTGTTAACCTCAAGGTTTTGTTGACATTTTGGTTTTCTAGGAAGCTTTCAGCAAACTATAAAAAATTACCCTCTTAGGAATGAAAAATAACCACTGACTTTCCCTTCCTAGTCTTAAGTCAATCCATAAATTGTGTCTTTCCCCCCAAAGGGTGTTGTAGTCTTCTTTGTAAATATTTTATTCTGACCTACTTAAGTAGAAGGAAATGGAGATTTGCCAAGACCAAAACTAGAGGTGCAGAATTCCCAGTGGGGTTTTCCTGTGGGAACATCAGAGTGGAAACAGGGAGGAAATCCTAATTGTGATTTGTCTTCTTCCCTCAGTTTTGACTAGGACAAAGAGTAGTTCAAATGTAAACAAGGTGGGTTGAGGGTGGTTTGTGTAGGGCAGGGGTCCACCCAGAAGACCTCCCTGGAAAAGAGAGTACCCAAAATGTATTTGCAGCATTTGCCCAGTGGTCTTACCTTGGCCTTTCTTTGTGGGTTGGGAAGCTGGAAATCCGGGCTGGTCTCCCTTTTTCCCCTTCCTCAGTAGCCCTGAGCTGTCAGGCATTTGAAATTCAAACTCCATTCTAGTGTTATAAGGTTTTTTTAAATTATAGTCAATGGATCAAAGTAAGTCACTTTGACCTACAGTACTAATTTTTGTTTGCAACATATAAAGAATAACTCTGACCTTACCAGGGGTCCTGGGAGAGTGAATCCATTCATCAAAATGGTTCCACATCTAGAAGCATTATGCCTATGCTGTGTGGAGAAAAGTAGGGTACCACAAAGCCCAGACACCATTCAGCACAAGGCCAACTATCTGCTGCTGGTCTGGCATAAAATCAGATTAAAACTGCTGAGTAATGGTATATCCAGTTAAACAAAGTTCTTCTGAGAGAGTAAACCCAAGTCATTTTATACACAGAGTTGCTCTGGAATGGGGAGGGAAAACAGCTCAACAGTCATATGTTCTAGAGCAGAGTTTTTCAGCCCTGGCTGCACATTAGGATCACCTGGCTAGTTTTTTGTTTGTTTAATCAATGCAAGAGCCCTCCCTGAGAGATTCACATTCAATACCTTTGGATGGGACCTGGCATCCACATATTATTTTGGAACCTCAGGAGTCCCTAATGTGCAGCCAGAATTGATAACCTTTGGTCTAAAGCTTGCAGTGGACCCTAACTGGAACCTTATTTAAAAGAATGTCCTAGCAATTTAAGGGGTTTTAAAAAAAATTGTTAGCCGGGCTCGGTGGCTCAGCCTGTAATCCCGCGCCTTTGGGAGGCTGAGGTGAGGGGATTGCCTGAGCCCGTGGGTTTGAGACCCGCCTGGGCAACTTGGCGAGACCTCATCTCTACAATAAATAAAAAATGAGCCGGGTGTGGTAGCACGCACCTGTAGTTCCAGCTACTGGAAGGCTGAGGCGGAAGGATCGCCGGAGCCCAGCAGGTCGAGGCTGCGGTGGCCGGACCGCACCCCAGTCTGGGTGACAGAGTGAGACTTCAAAGAGAGAGAAGGGTGACTTGAGGATACACATGGGGAGAATGAAAAACCTGTCATCTTGGTTTCTATTTATGGGCAAAAAGAGGGTTTTGTCTTAACTGAGTTATTGACTAATCAAACATGAAGTTTTCTGTGAAGCGGTCTTCTTAATTTAATCTGGAATTAAATTAATAGTCCCCTCTGCAGTCATACTTTCTTTCTCTTCACCTGTCTCCATACCTGAATCCCCCATTTGCTACCAGAATAAAGTGAGAGGTTGTGGTCACTTTGCTGACACATGCTGGCAGTGGTGTCAGTAGCAGGTAATTAAGAAGAGGCACACTTTGTATAGCCCTGACAGAGAGATGATGAAAACTCCTGCCATTCCTTGTAGTACTCTTTTTGAGAGCTACCAGGAAACCTAAACTTTCTCTCCTAGAGAAGGATATTTGGAATTTAAATAAGGCCACATTTCTTCTTAGGAAATAAGCACTTACTGTTATGATCAGACAAATAAGCGTTGATGCCTTGAAGCCAAAAATCACACTGCGACATCAAATGTTTCATCAAGCAAACAGCAAGGAGCTCTTTAGGCTGTGTTCTCTAGACCTGAAAATGTCCTCTGTGGTTTGGTTGACAAATGAAATCTCTTTAGAAAGCATGCAAAACAGTATGTCAGCTATGTACGAATATTTCAGTCCAGGACAAAGAATTAACAGTTCCTTTAAAAATAGAGGTCTGTTTCCCATTGTGTCGCCCCCCCCACAACCCCATCATATCTCTTTTCTCCCTGTCTTTGTCTTTGGTAGAAATTAATGTAATCATGTCAGATGTTTAATGTGAACAAGTGATTTCCAAATGTAGAAACACCACTGATGCACTTAGGGGGAAGATCAGCGGCAGGGTGATGAGCAACTCATCAGAGGTGAAAATGATTCACTTGGAAACCTATCTTGTACCCATTGTGAGTTCTAAGAGGTGTATCAGAAAGCTGATTTTTACCACCTATTGTAAAAAGTAATCTGGAATGAGTGCTGCTGGGAAATCTCCCTGCTGATCTCACAAGTATATGACTTATTCCACTTCAGAAGTGGGGAACTTGACAAGTTTCACACCTGCCTTTTGATGTTGATTCTGTAGATTAAATTAGCACAGGAACAAGTCTATCATATACATTAAATTAGTATCATTGAATTCTGACCTCTTCTGTGTTCTTTAAGTGAGAATCTGGCTTGCCAATGTCAGTTGATACATTCTGATACAGTAAATTGAAGGAATCTAGTGGCCAAGAGTTGTAATTTAGAAACAACCCATCTGAATGCTGCTTTCACCACTTTGGTACCTGAAAAGATCTTCCCCCCAAGCCTAATAAAAACAACATATAGAGAACTACTGTAGAAACCAGTGCTAGTGTCTAACTAGACAAAGAAAGGAACTCTTGGACAATCCTTTCAAAGCTAGACCTAGAAGTAAACCATTTTTTCCAGCTTCAATTTTCATAGACTTTTTTTTATAAATTAACATACACATCTTGTCATCCAGTGCTAGCAAAAATTGTAAAGAGCAAAACCAAAGTTTTTGATGTTGTATTTTCGTAAGCAGGGTATACTATAATTGTGGCCCATGTGGAACACACGAGCAGCCATTTTCTGCTACCTGAGCCTTGGAAAAGATGAGAAGGAACAGCTGCCCACTGTGTCACCTTTTGAAAAGGTCTTAAGCTGACATGAGAGCACACAGCAGAGGTAACCTTGTCATTCTGACAGCCACCTTTCTAAAAGGCTTAAAGAAATGCCCGATGTCATGGTCAACTCATGACTCTTGGCCAGTGGAAAATGGTCTGGGTCTATATATGTTGGAGAAACTCAGATGGAAAATAACTCATGAACAGCATGAAGAACTTGACATCTGCTGTCTAGAGCACTTTTTAAAAGTTATAGTCCAGGTGTTACTGGATGACTAACTGCATGGACATTTGGGGGCTGACTTCTGTTGTGAATGTTCCGGTTGTGGGGGGAGAAACAGAGGAATGATTTTCGGTTATGTGGGTGTTAAGTCTATGGATTTGGAATTTACCACTGAAATCATTCGTTCAAAGTATGACTTTAATAGTAGGGCCAGCTTCTCCTAGGTTGTTGTTTTTATTTTTTACATAAAATCCACCTGGCATTTCTTACTTGGGAAGTTTTACTGGGTCCATTTAAATGGTTACATGGGAAGGCCACCAGGATTTATTTAATAGCTGAAAGACAATTTTAAAAAATAGAATAGGATGCATTTACCATGGAATGATATGACCTTCTAGGGAACTTTTTATAGAGAGCTAACATACTACGATTGGGGAGAAATGTGTCTTCTACTTCCATTCAATAGTAGCAAACTGGTGGTTTATAAAATTAACATTATAGTATGTTATATAAATAAACATGTTATATAAAATGACATTAAAGTATGTTATAACTGTGAAAAATTAAAGACTTGGAGTTATCTGCAACCTTTATGTGCAATAAGGAAAACTGCAGTAGGCCCCCAAAGTGCTGTCTTTCCCTAGCATTTTACTCAGTGTTTGCCTTTGTGTACATGTTTAGATTGCTATTGTGAAGCTAGCCATGTGTTTTCCTACCCTTTACTGATATTTAACACATTTTCTCAAAGCTTTTTTTTTTTTTTACAAAATTCAAAATAAAACAATTAACTGGCTGAGCTCATCTTGTTTTTTATTTTAAAGTATCATCTGTTGGTAGAAGGCTACAATATGATACCATTCCTAGTCTGTCTCTTTCCCTCACCAAGAAGTTATTTTCTGGGCATTAGCTATTCCTCTTCAGCTTCCTTTAGACCAGGGGTTAGCAAACTTGGGCCAGACCATGAGCCACAACCAGCCCACTGTTTTTGTAAATAAAGCTTTATTGGCATATGCCAGGCTCATTTGTTTGCATATTGTCTGTGGCTACTTTTGAGCTAAAATGGCAGAGCTGAGCAGTTACAACAGAGATTATATGGCCCATAAAGCCTCAACTATTTACTACCTAGCCCTTCACTGAAAAAAGGTTTTGCCAGCCCCTGATTTAGATGCTTAAAGAAATTCAGTTTTAAGATATGGTGTAAAAATCATAGTAACAGATTTTTTCGTTTTTAAAAAATGTACCTTAGAGTTAAAAGAAATATTTTAAACCTGGCCTCTGCTTATGACTCCTGGCCTGCAACTGTCTTTAACATTGAGTGCAGAGCCCTGAAAAAGGCATTGCCATGTGTGACAACATCAAGTAGTAAGATTGAAGTAAGTGAATTTCACATTGCAGCTTAATGCTTAGGTTCTTACTGGATAATTGCTAAAATTATTGGACCTAATATACAGTTTCCTTCATCATCTTTGTATTCCTTTGTATATAACTAGCTTTCACGTGAACCATGCAATTGAACTACATCATAAACTCTGCCTCCTAGCAAAACAAAAGAAATACTTTTGTTATCATGACTCCAGAGTCATTTAATAATATAACTACAAAAACACCAGAACAATTTGAAAGTAAAAAATTGTTTCAGTTCATTAGGGTTCTCCTACTCCAGGAAGAAAAATTACTTTTTAAAATTTGGTTCTGTAAAAAAAAAACCAATAAAATCTTAAATCAGTTCTGGGTAGAGGGGAGGAAGCTATTTGAAGGAGAGCTGGATGAATCAGGTTAAAAACAATATCACCCAGACCTTGTATTTACTATTAAGTAATTTAATCAAGATAGACAGGACTGCACTTGGCTCTTATTCACATTGTTTTTGTCCAGACACCTGCTGATGTGAAATGGTAACCAAACTGCATCTCTTCTTTGTTGTGAGGACACCATGTTGAAATGGCTCCAGTAGAGGCAGGTACAGCCTGGAAACTAAAGTTCTTCCTGTTTTATGACCATAAATATCCACATTGCACTGCCACTTCCTTACTGGAAACTTCATCTCAACCAATGCATCCATCATTATTTAACAGCTCATGATATTCCTGCTCAGCAGAATTGCACAGCAGTTGGTATCAAGTCCCAGTTTCTGACAGTGTGACAGATTGCCTCCACAGAGCTGCTTCTCCAGTGCTGGGGCAGCATGCTGAGTGCCCTGGTTCATGGTGACTGACCTGGAAGGGAAGGAACAAAGGATTTTTGAACTTGAGAATACAGAAATCCTCAGACAGAAAGTCTGCTGAACCCTGACGATGTAAGGCCTCTTAAATAAGAAACATAATCTTCCTTACCCAAGCTGTATTAGCCAATGCTGGAAACCCATACAGAATCAGTATCTGGTTTGTGAAGGCAGACCAGGAGAAAATGACTGAAGAGGTCTTGGGTGAGGGTAAAGACCAGAAAACTATGGGGGCACCTCTGCCAGTATGGTTATGCTTTCTGCTACTGTTGTAGAGCACCTACTGAGGAGAGCACAGCTTTCTGGGACCTGCTGGGGGGAGGGGGAAGAGCTGAGACTGAAGCTGTCTGTACATGTAAGAACCAACCATGTAACTATCCATTCCTCACTGGTGTAACAGTTCAGATGTGTAAAGTCATGCCAGCAATACTTGGCTGTTCTGTAGCACTGAGGCTGTGTGTAGGCAACAAGTCCAACTTTCTACCTTTGAAGAAACTGAATGGAGTTTGAGACCATCATACTTAGTGATCTATCACAGACACAAAGAACTGAATGCTGCATGTTCTCATAAGTGGGACCTGAACATTAATCACATTAGCATGAGGGCAGGATCAGCAGTCTCTGGACACTGTCAGGGAAGAAGGGGGATGTAACACCACAAAGCGTACCTGGTCCTAAACCAGGGAAAGTGAGGACCAGTTGGAGGCCCAAGCTTCACCTGCATGCAGCCTACTTGTGTAGTAATCCTGACTTGTACCCCACATCTCTATAACAAAACAATAAAAACTTATCCGCCACAAATAAATGCTTCAGTGAGCAATTACAAACACATTTGAAAAATGAAAAAAAAAGTTTTCAGCAAAGAAATATAATTTGAAAGAAGAACCAAATGGGCCAGGTGTGGTGGCTCACACCTATAATCCCAGCACTTTTGGAGGCTGAGGCAGGAGGATCACTTGAAGCCGGGAGTTTGAGACCAGCCTGGACAACAAAGCAAGACCCCCATCTCTACAAAAATTTTTAAAAAATCAATTGGGTATAATGCCGCTTGCCTGTAATCCTAGCTACTCAGAAGGCTGAGGCAGGAGGATAGCTTGAGTCAAGGAGTTCAAGATTACTATAAGCTATGATTGCACCACTGTACTCCATCCAGCCTAGGCAACAGAGCGAGACCCTGTCGAGGGAAGGAGGAAAGGAAGGAAAGCCAAATGGAAAATTTCAAAAACTCACTGGATGGGTTAAATAGCCAAATAGAGATGACAAATAAAGAATTATTGAATCTGAAAGTAGAACAATAGAAATTACCAATCTGAACAACGAAAACTAGAATGAAAAGAAGATGAAAAGAGCCTCAGGGCTATGGTACCATAATAAATGATCTACCATGAATGTTATCAGAGTTCCGGAAAAAGAGTGGAACTAAAAAAAATACTTGAAGAAGGCTAGATGTAGTGGCTCACACCTGTTATCCCAGCATTTTGGGAGGCCGAGGCAGGAGGATGGCTTGAGGCCAGGAGTTCAAGAACAGCCTCGGCAATATAGTGAGGCCTCATCTCTACCAAAAAAAATTTTGTTTAAAAATCAGCCAGATGTAGTGGCACATACCTCTAACCCTAGCTATTCACAAGGCAGAGGAAGGAGGATTGCTTGAGCCCGGGAGTTTGAGTCTGCAGTGAGTTATGATGGTGCCACTGCACTTTAGCTTGGGTGACAGAGTGAAACCCTGTCTCAAAAAAAAAAAAAAATTAAAAGTACTTGAAGAAATATGGCTGAAAATGTCCCAAATTTGGTAAAAGACATAAACCTACAGATTCAAGAAGCTGAGCAAACCCCAAATAAGAAAAATCCAAAGAAACCTACACCATGACACAGCATAATCAAACTTCAGAAAAGTAAAGACAAATCTTGAAAGAAACTGGAGAGAAATGACACATTACTTGTGGGAACAACAATGTCAGTGGATTTCATATCTGAAAGCATGGAGGTCTGAAGGAGTGACACAACACTTTTCAAGTACTGAAAGAAAATAACTGTTGCTCCAGACTTCTACACCCTGTGCTAGTAACCTTCAGGAATAAAGGTAAAATTAAGACATTCTCATATGAAAGAAAACTAAGAGATTTTGTTGCCAATAAAACTGCTATAAAATAACTGCTATGAAGAGTTCTTTGAAAGAAAGGAAATGATAAAGGAAGAAGACTTGAAATATCACAAATGAAGAAAGAACAGAAAGGATAAAACAGTAAATTTAATAGACTTTTCTCTTTCGTTTTAAAAATATTTTTGATGGTTGAGGCAAAACTTATAACATTGTATGATGTGGTTCTCAGTACATGTAGAGAAAATATTTAAGAGACTATTAAAGGAAGATAAAGGAGTCTAAATAGATATTAGTTTTCTACACTTCACTGCAAGTAGTAAAATGTTGACACCAGTCAACTGTGGTGAATTACATATGTATAATCCAAAGAAACCACTAAAATAAGCATTCAAAGAGATACACTAGAAACTGCAGATAAAATGAAATTCTAAAAAACGTTCAAGTAACTCAAAGGATGGCAGGATAGGAGAAACAGAGGAACAAAAAATGGAACAAACAAGTTTTTAAAATGGCACATTTAAGTCCTAAGATATCAATAATTACATTAAATATAAATGGTTTAACTATACAGGCTAAAAGAGATTGGCAGAATAGATTTTAAAGCAGAACCTTAGAATATGCTGTCTATAAGAAATTCATTTCAAATATAATGAGATAGGTTGAAAGTAAAAGTCTGAAAAGGATATACAATGCAAATCTTAAAAGAAAGGAAAAGTGGTTATATTAATATTAGACAAAATATTTAGACTCCAGGGCAAAGAAAATTACCAGAGACAAGAGGACATTACATAAGGATAAAAGGGTCAATCCACCAATAAGACATAGCAATCCTAAATATGTACATACCAAGCAAAAAAATTTCAAATTTCCTGAAACAAAAACTGAAAGAACAGAAAAGAGAAATAAGTCCATATTTATAGTTGGAAATTTCAATGCCCCACTCTCTCAACAAGTGGTAGAGTCACTAATAGAAATCCAAAAATATAGAAGGACTGACAATACCATCAAGCCAACAGGATTGAATTGATACTTATAGAACACTCTATAGAACACCCTACCCCAAAACAATAAAATACACATTATTTTTAAGTGCACGTGGAACATTCACAACATAGACTGTATCCTGGTTCACAAAACAAACCGGAACAAATTTAAAATAATTAAAATAATTATTATGAATAAAATAACCATAATGGAATGAAACAAATCAATAGATAACAGAAAATTCTCCAGACATTTGGAAATTAAAGAACACATTTATAAATCATCCATGGGAAATGTAACTATATTGATTGAAAATGCAACTTATCCATGGTTTCTCTTGCCCATGCCAGCTCTGGCATGTCTCCCTTTCATTTCTCTTTTCTTTCTCTAATAAACTTTGTTTTAAAACGTTGAAAAAAGTGCTTCCAAGACTGTCCTGTGAGGTGGGGAAGGTCTTGCTTCCTCCCCTCCTGATCCAGCTTAGGACATACCAGGAGAGCACCGGCTGCAGGTAGGAGTGACATCTGGGGCCCTCTCAGAGTCCCTGCAGAAAGACCCTCCAACAAGAGGTGGCCCCCTGAGGACCCCTCACCCTATGCCTCCCCCGAGACCCAGACCTTGGGCTACTCTTCCTGCCTGGCATTATCCGGCTGCTGCCCTCCTTAACAACTAATTGCCATGAAAACAACTCCCCCACCCCCTGTTACATTTCACAGGGATGCTCCTGTTCCCAGCCTTCTAAAGGAAGCCTTATAAGCACCTAGTTTTAAGCATTCATCATCAAAGGCTTCTTCAGCATTTGGCCCACTATTCAATCTTGAGGAGGTGGATCCATCATTCTTCTCTAATTTACCTTCTAAACAAACTTTTTCTAACCTACAAAAAAAAAAAGATACCTATGGAACACTCCATCCAATAACCACAGAATATACATTCTACTCATCACCACATGGAACATACTCCAAGATCAGTCACATCACTGGCCATAAATCAAGCATAAATAAATTTCATAAGACTGAAATACTGCCATGCACTTTCTCAGGCCACAGTAGAATAAAAATAAATATCAACACAAAGTAAATTCCTCCTAAACCCACAAAGACATGGACACTAAACAGTATGATGCTGAACAACTCCTGGGTCAAAGCAAAAATTAAAGATTCCTGGAAACAAATAAGAACAAAGAAACATCTTAGCAAAACCTCTGTGATGTCATGAAATCAGTTTTAAGAGGGGAATTTATATCTCTACAAACACATAAAAAAAATGGAAAGATCGCAAGTTAACAGCCTAACAAATAACCTAAGGGAGATGAAAAGGCAAGACCACCAAAACCCTAACTTCAGCAGAAGAATCCAGATCACCAAAATAAAAGCCCAAATACAGGCTGTAGACAAAAATATCATAGAAAAAAATCAACAAAACAAACAGCCGGTTCTTTGAAAGGATAAACAGGATTGATGGGCCCCGTGCCAGAATGACCAAGAAAAAGAGAGAAAAAGCCCCAATAAACAAAATCAGATATACAAAAGATCAAATCACAACTGACCCTGAAGGAATACAAAAGAATATCCGAGATTACTACGTACATCTATATGGATACAAACTTGATAACCTCAATGAAATGAAGGACTTTCTGACATCACACAACCTTTCCAGGTTGAAACAAGAAGACACTGAGACACTAAATAGACCAATAACAACCCAGGAAGTTGACTCTGTCATACAAAAACTACCTACAATAAAAAAGCCCTAGACATGATGGCTTTCCAGCAGAATTCTACAAAATGTATGAAAAGGAGCTGATACCAATTCTATTGAAAGTATTCCAGACAATTGAGAAAGATTAAATTCTCCCCAATTCATTTTACGAGGCTAACACCACACTGATACCCAAACCGGGGAGAGATCCAACCAAAAAAAGAGAACTACAGGCCAATATCCTTTATGAACATAGATGCAAAAATCCTCAAAAAGATTCAAGCAAATCAATCCAAAAACACATCTCAAAAATCATCCACCATCACCAAGTAAAACTCATCTCCAGGATGCAGGGCTGGTTCATCATTTGCGAGACCATAAATGTAATTAAGTACATCAACAGATGTAAAAACAAGAATCCCATGATTATATCATTAGATGCAGAAAAGATTTTGATAAAATCCAGCATCCCTTCTTGATAAAAACCCTCAAACACCTAGTTTAGTAGGAATATACCTCAAAATTGTAAGTGTCATTTATGATAAACCCACAGCTAACATATTGCTAAAAGGACAGAAACTGCAACATTTCCCCTGAAAACTGGAACAAGTCAAGGCTGCTCACTCTCATGCCACTTGTTCAACATTGTGTTGGTAGTTCTATCTAGGGCAATTAGACAAGAGAAGGAAATCAGGAGTATCCAAATAGGAAAAGAGGAGTTAAGTTATATCTCTTTGCTGATGATATTATCCTATACCTTGAAAATCCAAGAGAATCTGTTAAAAACCTGCTTGCACTTGATAAAGGACTTTAGCAAAGTCTCAGCATACAAAATAAATGTGCAAAAGGCAGTTGCATTCTTATACACCAACAACAAACAGACAGAGACCCAAATAAAAAGCACAATCCCATTCACA
>CAUYQG010049730.1:0-58654 GCA_963574415.1 Tarsius wallacei | reverse complement strand
AATTAAATAGTATTTCATTATCTGAGTGTGCCACAGTTAATTCATCTATTCTTCTGCTGAAAGGACATCTTTGATTCCTTTGAACAGTGTTTTGTAGTTCTTATTGTAAAGGTCTTTCACTTTTCTGGTTAGGAAGATGCCAAGCTATTTCATTTTTTGTGTGGCTATTGTAAATGTGATTGCGCTTATTATTTGGTTCTCTGCCTGCTTGTTGTTGGTGTATAAGAATGCAACTGTCTTTTGTACATTTATGTTGTACCCCGAGACATTGCCAAAGTCCTTTATCATTACAAGCAGGTTTTCGACAGATTTTTTTTGATTTTTTGAGGTATAGGATCATATTGTAAGAAAAGAGGAATAACTTCACATTCTCTTTTCCTATTTGGATACCGCTGATTTTTTCTCTTGTCTAATTGCCCTAGCTAGGACTTCCAATACAATGTTGAACAAGAGGGGTGAGAGTGGACAGCCTTGTCTTGCTCCAGTTTTCAGGGGAAATGTTTCCAGCTTCTGTTCATTTAGCATTATGTTAGCTATAGGTTTACCATAGATGGCACTTACTATTTTGATGTATGTTCCTTCTATACCTAAGTGTTTGAGGGTTTTTATCAAGAAGGGATGCTGGATTTTATCAAAAGCTTTTTCTGCATCAAATGAGATAATCATGTGATTCTTGTTTTTACATCCGTTGATGTATTTAATTACATGTATGGTCTTGTGAATGTTGAACCAGCCCTGCATCCTGGGGATGAAGCCTACTTGGTCATGGTGGATGATTTTGGGGATGTGTTTTGGGATCCGATTTTCTAGAATTTTGTTACGGATTTTTGCAGCTATGTTCATCAGGTATATTGACCCGTAGTTCTCTTTTTCTGTTGGATCTTTTCCCATTTTGGCTATCAGTATGATGTTATCTTCGTAAAATGATTTGTGGAGAATTCCATCTTTCTCAAATACCTGGAATACTTTCAGTAGGATTGGTATCAGCTTCCCCTTGTACGTTTTGTAGAATTCTGCTGGAAAGCCATCTAGTCCAGGACTTTTTTTGTAGGTAGTTTTCTTATGACAGTGTCAATTTCCTGGATTGTTATTGGTCTATTTAGTGTCTCAATGTTTTTTTCTTTCAACCTGAGGAGGTTGTGTGATTTAGAATGTCCTCCATTTCATCCAGGTTATCAAGTTTGTTTTCATATAAGTGTACATAGTAATCTCTGATCATCTTATGTCTTCGGTGTCAGTTGTGATTTCATCTTTTGTATTTCTGATTGTGTTTCTTTGGGCTTTTTCTGTCTTTTTCTTGGTCATTCTGGCTAGGGGGTTTATCAGTCTTGTTAATTCTTTCAAATATCCAGCTTTCTGTTTTGCTGATGTTTTCTATGATATTTTTGTCTTCTGTGTCCTGTATTTGGGCTCCTAATTTGGTGATCTGGATTCTTCTGCTAAAGTTAGGGTTTTGGTGGTCTTCTCTCTCTAGCTTCCTTAGATGATTTGTTAGGCTCTCAACTTATAATCTTTCCATTTTCTTGATGTGTGATCATACAGATATAAATTCCTCTCTTAGAACTATTTTCATGGCATCCTAGAAGTTTTGGAAAGATGTTTCTTCATTTTCATTTGTTTCCAGGAATCTTTTAATTTCTGCTTTGATTTCAGTGTTGACCCAGTTGTTGTTCAGCATTATGCTGTTTAGTGTCCATGTCTTTGTGGGCTTTGGGGAAATTTTGTTGGTGTTGATATTTATTTTTATTCCACTGTGGTCTGACAAGGTGAATGGCATTATTTTGACCTTATGGAATTTGTATATACTAGATTTGTGGCCAAGAATATGACTATATTGGAATACTTTCCATGCAGTGATGAGTAAAATGTATATTCTGTGGCTGTTGGGTGAAATAATCTGTAGTTATCTTTTAAGTCCATTTGGTCCAGTGCCAAGTTTAGGTTCTGGATCTCCTTGTTGATTTTTTGCCTTGATGATCTATCTAGTGCTGTTAGTGAAATATTCAAGTCCCCTGTTATAATAGTGTTAGAGTCAATTTTTTAAAAAAATTTATTTAGTAGTTGCTTTATAAATGCCAGTGCACCTGTGATGGATGCATATATGTTTAGAATGGATATTTCTTGTTAATGAATTGGAACTTTTATCATTATGTAGTGTCCTTTTGTATCTTTTTAAATTTTTGATAGTTTAAAGGTTGTTTTGTCTGACATTAAGATCACATATCCTGCCCTCTTTTGTGATCCATTTGCCTGGAAACTCATTTTCCATCCTTTAACTTTGAGTCTGTGTGGGTCCCTTGGGGTGAGATGAGTTTCCTGGATGCAGAAAAAAATTGGGTCATGGTTTCTTATCCAGTTTGCCATTCTGTATCTTTTCAGTGGTATATTTAGTCCATTCACATTCAGGCTGATTACTGAAATGTGACTGTTAATCCCTGTCATGAGGTTCTTTAGTGTTTTTTCTTCATTTGCTTGTTTCCTTTCGGCTTTGGGGTTGATGTATGTGTGTGTATTCAAGTGTGTTGTTGCGCTGTATTCTTTGTTGATTCTGTGCTCTGCTGTTCTCTTGGGCAGTTTGTGGTCATTTTTTTTTTCTTTCTTTTGTGCTTAATACCTTTTTAAGTATCTCCTATAGAGCTGGTCTGGAAGCTGCCTAATCTCTTAGGGATTGGATGTCTGGGAAGGATTTTAATTCTCCATCACTGATGAAGCTGAGCTTGGCTGGGTAAGAAATTCTTGGTTGAAATTGTTTATCTTTCAGAACTTTGAATATTGGACTCCTGTTCCTTCTTGCTTGTAGTGTTTCTGCCAATAGGTCTGCTGCTATTCTGATTGTTTTTCCCCAGTAGGTAGTCTGACTTTTCTCTCTTGCTGCCTTCAGGATTTTTTCTTTTGTGCCTACTTTGTGTAGGCAAATCACTATGTGTCTAGGGGTTGGTCTTCTCATTCGAAGTCTTGTGGGGGTTCTCTGTATCTCTTGTGCATGGCTGGTCATATCTCTGGTGAGATGGGGAAAGTTTACTTGGATTACCTCCTGGATACTTGACCCAATGTGTTCTCCATTTCACTTTCTTCTTCTGGGATACCAATCAGGTGTAGGTTTGGTCTCTTGATATAATTGCACATCTCTTGTAGGCATTGTTCTTTCTTTCTGAGTTTTCTTTCTATGATTTTTACAGATTGAGTTAATTCCATGTTCTGGTCTTCAAGTTCTGAGATTCTTTCTTCAGCTAAATTAATTCTGCTCTCCATGCTCGTCATCTTGTTATTTATTTCCTTGATGAAATTTTTATTGCCAAAATCTCTGTTACAAGTACTTTCAGTGCTGCATCTTGTCTTTCTGGAATCTTAGTCCCTCTTTCCTTCCATTCCCTAATCCCTGTCTTATTCTGGGACCAGTCATTGGTGATCTCCTCTGTTTAGGCTCTGAGCTCTGATTTTTCAGGAGTTTTCTCTTTGTTACAATTGAAATTACCTGTGGTCTTCCTTCCTTTTTTCCCCTCATTTGTGACAGATCTCTTGCTTTTCTCTTTAGTTCTATTATTCAATGTCAGTGGGAGAGGATTTCCCTTCTAATGTTTGCTCAGACATCTATTCTTCCCTGATCCAGGTTTTGGATTTGTTTTCCAATCCCTTTTTAGTTCTTCACCGTCCTTTTATGGTCACACCCTTTGTTCCAAGTCTGTATCAGGGTAGGGGGTGTGGCGCCTGAGACTCAGCACTTGTCAGGTCCATCTGAAGTTTGTGCCTTCAGTATATTCCCTTTGGGTCATAATCAACACCTGCATAGTTGATCCACCAGTCAAAGAGATCAGGTTTGTTGTTCAATGGTGAGCAAGTCAGAGCAATTTCCTGCCCCTCTTTCAAGATATTGGTGAGGTGCCTCTTTCATCTTCTCCGGTGGGGCTCTGCCTCTGAGGTCCATCTGCAGTCCTTGCTGCCAGTGTCCAGCCAGGCTCTGAAGTGGTCAGGGAAAGCTTTGAGCCAACAGTCTCTCTTGCTGCAGTGGTGAGGCATAGCCTGGAGCCAGTAGTGTTACCCTGCCACTTCTTTGCAGGAAAACTTGAGTCCATTTTTTTTTTAAAATGGTGTTCAGTTTCTGTGACCTGGGAAGTGCTAGTGTTGGGATTTTCACTGAGATTATATTGAATTTGTAGGTCAAGTTGTAAAGAACTGACATCTCACAATATTAGCTTCCCTATCCATGAACATAGAATATCTATTCATTTATTTAGTTCTTTGATTTTCTTATCAGAATTTTGTTACTTTTCTCATATAGAATATATACATATTGTAGTTAGGTTATTTTAAGCATTTTATCTTGTGGAGAGCTAATGTAAATGGTGTTAAGTGTTTGTTTTCAGATTTTATCTGTTCATTGGTAGTATACAGAAAAATGACTGACTTTTGTATATTTATTTGTATTCTAAAAAGCTTATAAATTATAAATGTTTATATCTTCCAGGAGCTGTTTTGTTGATTCTTTTAAATTTTCTATATAGATTATCATGTTTTCTATTTACAAATCACTTGTTAAAAAACCATCATACAAGCCGGGCTCGGTGGCTCAGCCTGCAATCCTGTGCCTTTGGGAGGCTGAGGTGAGTGGATTGTCTGAGCCTGCGGGTTCGAGACCCACCCAGGAAACTTGGCGAGACCTCATCTCTACAATAAATAAAAAATTAGCCGGGCATGGTAGCATGCACCTGTAGTTCCAGCTACTTGGAAGGCTGAGATGGAAGGATCACTGGAGCCCAGAAGGTCGAGGCTGTGGTGGCTGGAGCAGCCACCACACTCCAGTCTGGGTGACAGAGTGAGACTCCAACTCAAAAAAAAAACAAACAAAAAAAACCATCATACAATCTATTACACTAAAATATTTTGTAACATTATGGCCTATTTAAAGCAGTCTAGGTCTTCAGATCCATGATGGCCACCATGGAACAGCAAACCAGTGCCTGTCTTGCCAAGTGAGGCAGAGAGTAGGGACGCAGCCATCAACAAAACAGTTATGGATGGGAGAAGCACTCTGAACGCCCAAAAAAGTCTCTTTGAGTACATAGAGATCAGAAAGTGATGACAGATGCTGGAATCTGGGCACATCATCCCCCACTGTGCACCAGGCTCATACAGAAACTAAAACCCTGCCCTGTATATGAGAGGAGGAGACTGAAACTGACATACTGACATGCTCTGGGTCTATTGTCTATCCTTACCACCACCACCACCTCCCCACCACCCCGCTAGCCACATATGATTATTAGTCACATGTGGGTGGAATCCTAGTAAGGGCATAGTAGCAGGCAACCTGAGCCCCCAAGAGCACACCTTCCACCAGTGGAGTATAGCAACTGTTTCCCAGTCTGGGAAAGATTGCTTGCAGATTAAACTTGGCTGACACCTACCTCCACCATCTGGTGGCCATTTCCCCTCTTCCAGATTAGGAAGTGTCACCTGCTAGCCCTGCACACCCACAGGGGAGATCTCCCCATAGCAGGGAACTCTCTGTCTTTCAAGTGCTAAGCACAGACTTGAACTGGGAGAGAGCAACATGAAAGATACCCAAAGACTTTCCCAGTGAGAAGGCTTCTGGGCTACAAATCTCAAACAACAGACAGAAGCCCATCCCCCCACCCATTCCCTGCAAAATACTGCAACAGTGCCTGAAAATAGCCTGACTGGACTAACCACAGGGAAAAAAAATATGCAGAGGTCTTTCACAGGGAGGCACACGGAGGAGAAGTAAGTGTCCCTCACTTTCTTACTGACTGATCTATATTAAATTGAGAGAAATGATCTTAGAATGGAGGGACATTGACTAGTTTCAGAGAAACAAAACAAAGAAGAAAAATAGAGAAGTGTGGCTTTTCATAAATGTGAAAGGATCAATGAAAAAACAGAAAGAAGTCTCAGGGTCTTAAAGAAACAGCACCCCCAAAAAGCAACTATCAAAACAAAAAACAAAGAAGCTCCAGAATGCCCTGCCCCAGATGACAGTCACAGAACTCAAAGATCATATGGCTAAAATGAATAAAGAGAACCATAAGAAACTAGAAGTGAAACTCACCAACATAGTACAGGAAGTAAAAGCAAAGCTGGCCAACTTCAGAAAGGCCCATTCTGAAATAATAGAAATGAATAACTCCATTTTGGAATTTAAAAACACAATAGTAAGCAGAGGGAGCAGGCTCAATTAGGCAGAGCAAAGAATCTCAGAGCTTGAAGACAAAAATATGGAATTAACTCCATCTGCCAAAAATATAGAAAAAAGTCTCAAAAAGAATAAGCAAAGCCTCCAAGAGATGTGGGATTATGTCAAGAAGCCAAATCTATGCCTGATTGGTATCCTTGAAGCAGAAAGGAAAACAGAAAAAAACCATGGAACAAGCATTCTATAAGGTCATCCAAGAAAACTTCCCATATCTTGCTAGAAAGGTGACTATTCAAGAGTAAGAGCTTCAGAGAAGCCCTACAAGGTATTACATGAGAAGACTATCTCCAAGACACATTGTAATCTGCCTCCACAAAGTAAGCATAAAAGACAAACTACTAAAGGCAGCAAGGGAGAAAAGTCAGACCACTTATCAAGGAAGACCCATCAGAATTGCTCCAGAATTATCTACAAAAACATCACAAGCCACAAGGGACTAGAGGACCATTTTTTATATTCTCAAAAATACACGATTCCAGTCAAAAATTTCCTTCCCCACCAAGCTAAGCTTCATCAGTAACAGACAATTAAAATCCTTCCCAGACATCCCATTCTTAAGAGAATATGCTGCCTCCAGACTAGCTCTTCAGGAGATGCTTAAGGTGTTGAAACAGAAACAAAAGAATGATCATACCCATCACAAGAGTACAGGCAAGTACAGAGTTAACAGAGCATTCACAAAAATGAAAATACCCATGTATATAAATACAAAACAAAAAAGGAAGCAAAGCGACTCCCAAGAGCCCTATGACAAAAATAAATTCTCACATTTTAATAATTAATTTGAATATAAATGGACTGAACACACCACTGAATAGGCAGAGTGACAAACTAGATAAAAAAAAGCATGATCCAACATTTTGCTTTCAGAAAACTCATCCCACTGCAAAGGACACCCACACACTCACAGCTCACAGTTAAATGCTGGAAAATGATCTTTCAGGCAAATGGAAATCAGAAAAGGGCAGAGGCAACTATACTGGTATCAGACAAAGCAGACTTCAAACTATCAAAAGTTTAAAAGGACATGGAAGGACACTACATAATGATAAAAGCCTCATTCTGCTAACAAGAAATATCTATCCTAAACATATATCCTCCCAACAGTCAAACATCAGGTTTTATAAAGCAACTACTAAGTAAACTGAAAGAGGACAATGACACACAATAATAGTTGGAGATTTAAATATCTCACTAACAGCCCTAGACAGATCATAGAAGCAAAAAACCAACAAGAATATCCAGAACCTTAACTCAATACTCAATAAAATGGATTTAATAAACAGCTATAGAACACTCCATCCAACAACTACAGAGTATACATTCTAGTCATCAGCATATGGAACATACTCCAGGATTGATCATATACTTGGGCATAAATCAAGTGTGAACAAATTTTGAAAGATAAAAATAGTACCATGCACCTTTTTTAGATCATAGTGGAATGAAAATAAATATAACCAACAAAAATATTTCCCCCAAACACACAAAGATATGGACACTAAACATGCTGCTGAATGACTGGATCAATACAGAAATCAAGACAGAAAAAAAAAATCATGAAAACAAACAAAAACAAAGACATATCTTATCAGAATCTCTGGGATTCCATGAAATCAGTGTTAAGGGGAAAATTTATTGCATTGCATGAACACATCTAGAAAACAGAATTACAAGTAAACAGCCTAACATCATGCCTAAGAAAGCTGTAAAGAAAAGATCATCTAAATTCTAATTTTAGTAGAAAAATTCAGGTCACTAAGATAAAGTCACAATTGTAGGATATAGAAGACAAAAATATAATAGAATAGATAAACAAGACAAAAAGCTGGTTCTTTGAAAGGATACAACTAATGAGCCATTGGCCAGATTGACAAAAAAGAAAAAAAGAAAAAAGAAAAGAAAAGGAGAGAGAGAGAAAGGAATTCAAAAAAACATAATTAGAAATAAGAAAGGTGATGTCACAACTGACCCTGAAAAAAGTCAAAAATTAGCAATTACTATGAACATCTGTATGAAAATAAACAACAAAATCTAAAGAAAATAGAGGATTTTCTAGCCTCACACAATCTCCCAAGGTTGAAACAAGAAGAAATTGAAACTCTAAAAAGACCAGCAACAATCCAAGAAATTGACTCAGTCATAAGAAACTTCCCTGCTAAAAAAAAGCCCTGGCCCAGATGGCTTCCCAATTGAATTATATGAAACATACAAGGAGCTAATACCAATCTTACTGAAAGTATTACAGACAATCAAGAAAAATGGAATTCTTCCCAATTCATTTTATGAAGCTAACATCAAACTAATACCCAAACCTGGCAAAGACTCAACAAGGAGAGAAAATTACAGTCCAATCTCCTTGATGAATATAGACACAAAAATTCCTAACAAGATTCTAGCAAACCAGACCCAACAATACATCTCAAGGATCATCCTCCATGACCAGGTGGGCTTCATTCTTGGGATGGAGGGCTTGTTCAGAGCATAAGTTTAATTCAGTGCATTAACAAATGTAAAACCAAGAACCACATGATTATCTCATTAGATACAGAAAAAGTATTCAACAAAATCCAGCATCCGTTTCTGATAAAAACCCTCAAATACCAAGCATAGAAGAAACATTCCTCAAAACAGTAAGAGCCGTCTATGATAAACCCACAAACAACATTTTGTTCAATGGGAAGGAGTTGAAACAATCCCCGTAAGAACTGAAATAAGACAAAGCTGCCTACTCTCACCCCTCCTATTGAACATAGTGCTGGAAGTCCTAGTCAGAGCAATCATGCAATAGAAAGAAATCAGGGGTATCCAAATAGGAAATGAGGAAGTTAAGCTATCTCTCTTTGTGGATGATATGATTCTATACTTAGAAAACCCTAAAGAATCTGTCAAAAGCCTCCTCACATTGATAAATGGCTTTGGTAAAGTCTCATGTTACAAACTCAACAGTTGCATTTCTATGTGCCAATAATAAGCAGGCCAAGAACCATATAAAAAACACAATCCCATTCACAATAGCCACACACACACACACACACACACACACAAACTGAAATATTTTAGCATCCACTTAGCCAGAGAAGTGAAAGACATTTATGAGAACTATAAAACACTGCTCAAGAAATCAAGGATGGAACACACACACACACACACACACACACACACACATACACACACACACGGAAAAGTATTTTGTGCTCAAGGATTGGAAGAATCAATATTGTCAAGATATCCATCCTACTCAAGGCAATCTACAGATTCAATGCAATACCCATCAAATTTGTCAACATTGTTTTTCACAAACCTGGAAATGATAATACAGAAATTCAAGTGGAAAAAGAAAAAGAAAAAATGAATAGCCAGAACAATCATCAACAAAATGAACAAAGTGGGAGATGTCACATTTTTAGACTTTAAACTTTATTACACAGCTATAGCAACCAAGATGTCATGGTATTGGTAAAGGGATAGGCATGTAGACAGGACAGAGATCACAACTAAAAACACAGTCTCTCAAGCAACTCAAATTTGACAAAGTCACTGGTGATAATCATTGGGGAAAGTAGACCATATTTAGCAAATGGTGCTTGGAAAACTGGCCAACCACATGCAGAATAATACAACTCGACTCATACCTCTCACCATATACAAAATAAACTCAAAATAGATCAAGGACCTAAATGTAAAACCTCAAAATATAAGAATACTTACAGAAAATGTAAGAAATGGTCATTGCCTTGTTAAGCTATGATCTGGCAATGTGGATCCTTGAGCTATGGTTGTCATGTTTCCTGGCTTTGGCCCCCTCCCCTGCCTTGGGGAGGTGAATCTTCTCTCTTTCTTTTTCTCTCTAATTTACTTTCTAAATAAACAATATTTTCCAATCTAAAAAAAAAAAATTAGGAAGCACCCTTCTGATTTTCAAAGTGGGCAATGAATTTATAATTATGACCAAGTCCCCAAAATTTAACTCAATATAAGCTAAGAAATACAGGTGGGACTTCATCAAACCAAAAAATTTTTGCACATAAAAAGAAACCATCAAAAGAGTAAAGAGACAACCCACAGAATGGGAAAAAATATTTGCAAATTATGCATATGACAAAGGTCTATCATCAGGATCTACAAGGAACTCGAAAGAAAGGAAAACACAAACCCATTAAAAAATGTGCAAAGGACATGAACAGACACTTCTCAAAAGATGACATACAGACAGTCAACAGACACATCAAAAAATGCTCAGCCTCACAATCATCAGAGAAATGCACATCACAACTATAATGAGATACCACCTAGCTATGGTAACAATGGGTATCATTAATAAGTCAAAAACCTACAGGTGCTGATGTGACTGTGGAGAAAAAGGAACACTTCTACACTGTTGGTGGGAATATAAGCTTACAATGAAGATATTTTGCTTTTAAAGCTGCAATCATGGAAAAGTGACATGACTTTCTGAAGAGTGGCTAGTTGCCAGCTTATCAACGATAATTAGATGACTTTATTTTTTAGGGTAGACTTAAAAATCTATTCAGAATAAAAGCCATATTCTTACTTTGCTTTACACACACTCACAGTAAGAGAAATGACTAGTTCTAATTAACCTTCGATGAAAGCTTTTCACACTAATAACTTAGCTAATTAGAATGCTTACATCTTGTATTATGATGCTAAAGTATAAGTTAAATGTAAGGGAAGTAGTTACTGAAATAATAAACAATTTTTATTGGTTATATTTGAAAGAAAGACAACTTATTACTGCATAAAACAAAATGAACATTCTGCCCTCCAGTCCAGATGATGTATTATTCTGTTTCAAGTATGGTGTTACCTTTGGCAAATATTTTTATATTTTGAAGCATCTGTTAGTTTCAAGGTCTCAAAAACATAAAGATTATAATTCTTAGGAGAAATAAATAAATACAGAAATAAATACATTTTAAGAGAAAATAAACTGCATTTGTATTGTTATAATTAATTTTCTGTGGTTATAGTGTCATTCTAATATCTCTGGCACCAATTATTTCAAAAATCAGAATATTTTCATTTACCTAGAAGGAAAAAATTTAAGAGATGTATAAACATGTATTAGAAGGATATATTTGAAATTCAGTTCTGCCATCTTCTGTTTTTAAGATTCTTTACAATTTTCCTACTTCATTGTTAAATTAAACAATTTAATCTCTATTTTAAATAAGTCATAGACAATAATCAAATCACACACATGTAACTTTATTTCTGGGACACCGCTGGGTTTTATTTACTTTTAGTCTTCAATTCAAGCTAATTTTTTTTATTAGTCTACTTTTAATTCTACCTTCCTCCAAATATATTACAAACTATGTTTTTTTATCAGGCTCTATAAATATTTTATTTTGTTCACTATAATTTTTTTACTGGTTATAACTGAAAATTCAGTTTTTACCAGATAAAACAAATATTTCTGAAAATTTTATTAGCGGAGTAAAGAGAAATCACACAAGGAGAATAAAAGATGAGAATCTGTATACTAGCCACACATCCCTAAGAAGAGTTTGATAAGGCACTCAAGGAACCAGATTTATGAAACCCTATGAAAACAATAATGCTTTCCCTTGTTGAAATGCCTTGTGATTTATATGTCAATATACTAAATTTTTTACATCTTTTCTGTGAATGCATTAAAATTTCCATTAAAATATGACATTTCAATCACAGGTATATATTATCATGGAAGAAATATGATAACATAAAGTTGCACCACAAAAAGAGTCAAACATTCTAGCAGATGCATTTTTAGTCTTGTGTTGCATTAATTCAGTGTAGAATATTTGAAAATTATATAACAATCAGTGTGAAAATGTGCATTAGAGATCCTGTTATTGTCTCACCACTCCCATTCAATTGAAATTAAATGATATTCAACTAAAAACTAGCTATAAGATTTAAATTATTTTAAAACATGGCAATGAAAAGTTCTAGGTAAAAAGCAAAAATACATTTTCTTAGTCATTGATAATCTTTATCTCAAATATATTTTTTCTGCCAGGTGTAGTAGCTCAAGTCTGTTAATCTCAGCACTTTGGGAAACAGAGGCAGTAGGATTGCTTGAGTCCAGGAATTCAAGATAAGTCTGAACAACATAGTGAGACTTTGTCTCTAATAAAAATCAAAAGATTAGCTGGGCATGGTGGGGTGCACTGGCAGTCCCAGCTACTCAAGAGGCTGAAGCAAGAGAATCGTCAGAGCCTAAGAGTTCAAGATTATGGTGAGCCATAAGCATGCCACTGCACTACATCCTGGGAAACAGAGTGAAACCCTGACTCAAACAAAATAAAATAAAATATATTTTCTGCTAATAATTTCTCCAATTAATGTGACTTTTTCATATGAGTTTCTTGAAAATATATTTGGAAAGACAGTTTGGGACCATGCTTTTCTAGAAAAGAGAAAAGTCATTAAAATGTCTGAGCATAATCATAAGCGGACCCTGAACATTTACCATAATACTGTAAGAAAGAGATTGGCAATAGTGGAATACTGCCAGGGTAGGGGTGAGGGGAGGGACACAACATCAATAAAGGTAGTCCCTGATCTCACACCAGGCAAAGTGGGGACCAAAGGGAGGCCTGTATGATGACCACTTTTATAACGAATCCTGAATTGTACCCCACATATTTAAATCATCATCATCATCATCATCATCATCATCACCATCATCATCATCATCATCACATAAGTGAACGTTAAATAAAAGTCTATAGTTGCCTATAGGGCAAATTAAAGGAAAGCCAGATTGGAGAAGGAAATATGTAAAAGGATATCAGAATTATACAAAACCAATTACAATGAAACAAACTTCAGTTGGCAGCGGTTGCCAAAACACAGAATTAGCAAATTTAAGTTATACTAAGAATGTTGTGTCAACAGGATTTGATAATTTTTTCAATGTAACCTTAACTAATAAAAAATTTCCCTAGTTTTTGAAACTGAACAATCCAGAGAATGATGATTTGAAAAGTGAGTAGTTGATAAATTTTATATTTAAAATGTTGGGGTTAATGCATTTACTTTAATTGTACTCATAATTTAAAAAGTATCTAGCAAGGAGCTGAAATATTTGGACTAACATTGAAAAGATTTGTAAGGGGTATATGTAAAAATAATGTAAATAATAATATAAATAATGACTGAGTGCTCCTTTTAAATAGTATTCATGGGTATCACTGTGACAAAAGAGAGACAGTAACAGCAAGTCTGTTTTTAAAAAAATTATATTCAACATTAAAATATATCTCTTCTGAAAAAATTGGAAAATGTGTTAATAATATGTCTACAATTTTGGAAGTGGGAGAGTAAAAAGAGTCATAAGAGCAAGGGAAATTTGGAAGGACTTAAGAGAAATAAAGAAAATCAAAAAGGAGCTTTGTAACAATTCTTGGTGGAATTTGGCACTGGCAATGCAACAGATATGAGAGCGCCTCCACCACTAAGGCAATGAATGGCCTTAGCCTTGAACTCATTTGGTGTTTTGCTAAATTATGTAGAAAAGCAATTGGAGTCGCTTTATACCTTATTGTCAAGACACAAATATAAAAATATGAACTGGAGCATTCCTGGTCAAACTAGGTCATGTGATTACATAACCTAATCTTTGTTTTTTCAATTCAAATATTACTCACTACAAATAGTATTTTGATTAGCATAAGCCATTCACTTTGGTCCAATCTGAGACCAAATGTAAGTGATGGTAATGATTCATGATATTTGTACTTTACATTTAAAATATTTTCCCTGAAAAAAGTAAAATAACTGCTTTAAATTAATAGATATTTAATAAAATCTCTTTAATTTATCACTTTACTATGCTTTGTTCTGTGTAATTTTATTTCAGCATCCTGAATTACTCTCTTCTGATAAATGGTTTATATTCATGTAAATATCCACATTACGGTATTTGCTGTTAGGTTGGCTATGCTCATCTTGTCATACTTTAAGAAGACCATTGCTTTTAAGCAAATAATCAGAACCTTTATCATGAATAGAAAACATTTCATTACAAATATCTCTACATGAATACCTAACTAGTTTAGTAAAAAAGTATAAAAAAAGACTACCAAAAATATTTTTCAAAAGTATACTTCATGAGATCCTTTGTAAGTCTACTATCTATAAATATGACTTGACCTCAATTATAGAGTCTAAAATTAAACACTAATTAATTATACAGCATAAAAATACCTTCTATAACTTAAATAGCTGTGTAGTGGCCTCAGTTTAAAAAGAATTTTATAAGTCATTTCCTTTATCTATTAAAACCTTAATTGTAAGGGAAATGTTTACAAAAAATAAAGATACAAAATGTTACATATGTGTACATAATCATTTTTACACATATTGATTTATCTGAATATCTTCAGTTTTAAGTAGAACTAGTAGTTCAATTATTATTAACTATCCTCATGGAAAACATTGACTATTCTATGCTAACTCATTCTCCCTGCTGCAAAGCTAATTATAATTAATCACAAGGGCTTCAGACTTGGATAGGACCACTTGTAACTAGATGTTGGCAAGGAACTTTAATAAGTAGACAGAGGAGATAGACCAAGGGAAAGTAAAAATAACATGGCTATATTGCTCTGATAAATTGTCTGAACATTTCAGTTTTAAATTTCTTTTCTAATTGTCTAAAAATTCTTCACTAAAAATCACTGCAAATGAAATATCGGCACCAAATCCCAAGTAGTAAGCAATTAGTTCTAATTAAAAGTTTTCAGCTGGGCTCGGTGGTTTAGCCTGTAATCCCGCACTTTGGGAGGCCTAGGTGAGTGGATTGCCTAAGCCCGCAGTTCAAGACCTGCCTGGGCAACTTGGTGGGACCTCATCTCTACAATAAATCAAAAAATCAGCCAGGCATGGTAGCGTGTGCCTGTAATTCCGACTACTCGGAAGGCTGAGGCAGAAGGATTGCTGGTGCCCAGCAGGTAGAGGCTGCAGTGGCCAGGAGCGGCCACTGCACTCCAGTCTGGGTGACAGGGTGAGACTCCAACTCAAAAAAAGAAAGTTTTCAGAATAAACTTGGCTGATTTTAGTAACATATTTATTAAGAAGTAAATAACATGGAAGGACTTCTGGCAAGATGGAGATGGGGCAGCATGGTCTGTGAGACCCTCTGCAAAAGAGAACACTCATAAAGACCCTAGCTCTCTCTCAAGGGCTGCAGCTCCCATCTTTGGTAGCCTGCTCTTCACAGGGAGCTCAGCGGCCACTGCCACCACTGTCACCACTACTCAGACATCACGGCAGTCTGGGCTGCTGCTGCAGCTGCGGACGCCACCACTGTGGTCATTGCCCGGCCATGCCTGAGGCAACCTACAACTTCAGACTGTGAAGCCCCCGCAAGCAGGATCTTCTGAGATCGCTGCTGCCCAGCAGCTGCTTCCAATTCCACTGCCATGCCACACCCCTAGCCTGGAACCAAGACTGTGGAGCTCCCCCCGCCCGCCATGTACGGGGAGGTGGCCGCTGTGGGTCATGGATACTGGCTCACTCTCCTATGGACTGCAGGCATCAGCAGCTGCAGTGGTGAGATAGCATCACCTGCTGGGGATCCAAGTTAACAACATCAAAATGGGAATGACAGATGCTCTACCCGCTTGATAAATAGACAAGGCCAGATATCAGTAATAGACTGGGCAGGGAGCCCATATCTGAACTGTTCTTCACACTAGGCCAGGGGCAACTGACCCTAACTGTGAACAATTCTACCAGCCTGCAAAGACAACTAGAAATCAGAGCTGAAAGGACATTGAACTTAAAGGAAAAGTCTCAGAGTGTACTTGGTTGGTTCTGTTAGTTTACTGACTTTAATCTATCCCTTTTCTCTCTTTTTCCCTTTTTTAAAAATTTCTCTGTAAACCCCATCTTTGTATAGAGGAATAGCACACCAATAAGGAGGTTGGTCAGCATGTATGTTAGCATCATTGTATGTTTTCGTTTTTTATATGGTTGTTGGTTAGTTTTCAGTTGTGGTTATTGTTTTTCTTTATATTTGTTTCAGTATTTGTGTCTCTTTTCACTTGCCAGTTGGTACACTTATCTGTTTTCCCTCTCACTTCCCTCTCTCTCCAGCCCCTCTTCCCCTCACTGCCTGCTCCATTCTCTTCCCTCTGTTAACCTCATTTTGCTTTCAGGGACTAAACCTACAACCCCACTGCATGGAAAGACTCCAAGGCAGTGGGAAGTGGGTTTCAGACTATCCATACACCTGTTGGCGGATACTGGGATCTGCAAAGAGATTTTGAATCACAGCTCCCCCCTTAAGTAAATTTCAAAACTGCAAAAAGGACTGCCCTTAACCTACAGTCCAACTCCAGAACTGAACAAAGCAAGAGGAAATACATTAGGAAGAATAGGAGATCGAACAAACAGAAGTAAAAGCAACCCCTCCACCCCTGAATAACAGAATTAAAGAAGACGGGGAAGTGGAGGGAAGGGAAAAGTAAGGAGGAAAAATCTGCACAAATGAAGAAAAAACAAAAGAAGAATATAGGGCTCATACAGACCCCTGGGAGATCATACACTGAGAAAACAGACTTAGGAACACAAACACTGGAGAGCCCCCAGAATGACTGGTCATATGCAATAAGTCCAGACATCCAGACATTAATAGAGAGAATTAAAAAAATTGAGGAGAGACAAGAGGAAAATAGGAAGGAGCTGATGACAGAAATAACAGCAGTAAAGAATACTGTGATTGAAATAAATAACAAACTAATAAGCATGGAAAGCAGAATTAGCCAAGCAGAAGAAATAATCTCAGAACTTGAAGATCAAAATACAGAACTAACCCAAACTGTCAAAAACAGAAAAGAAGCTAAAAAAGACAGAACAAAACTTTCAAGAGATGAATGATTACTTCAAGAGACACAATCTAAGAGTAATTGGCCTTCCTGAGGCAGAGAGAGAGCCAGAGTTCACACCGGAAGAAACAATTCATGAAATCATTCAAGAAAACTTCCCTCATCTCATCAGTGATGCAAAAATTCAAACACAAGAGATTCAGAGAACCCCTGCAAGACAACAAATGAGAAGACCAACTCCCAGACACATAATAATTTCCCTAAACAAAATAGCTATAAAAGAAAAAAATCCTAAAGGTAACAAGAGAAAAAGGTCAGACTACCTACCAGGGAAGACCAATTAGAAAAGCAACAGATTTATCTACAGAAATCCTCCAGGCTAGGAGAGCCTGGAGCCCTATCTTCAAAGTTCTAAAAGATAAACAATTTCAACCAAGAAGAACCAACCCAGGCAAGCAAAGCTCCATCAGTGAGGGAACAAGAAACACTTTAAAAAGTACTGAACACACACAAAAAGGAAAAAAGAACAGAAACGTTCTTCACAAAAGTACAGGCAAAAGATTAAAAACACACATGAACCAACCCCAAAACCAAAAGAAAGACTACAAACAAACAGGAACAACAACCTTGTAAGAATCTTATGACAGGGATCAACTCTTGCATTTCAATAATTAGCCTAAATGTGAATGGACTAAATGCACCACTGAAAAGACATAGAATTGAAAAAATGGATAAACTATCACCAGGCAACAATTTATTGCCTACAAGAGACTCATCTCACTAGAAAGGACACTCACAGACTCAAAGTAAGAGGATAGGAAACAAACTTTCAGGCGAACGGAGCACAAAAGAAAGGAGGAGTCACAATCTTAATTTTAGACAAAATACCCTTTAAGCTATTAAAAATTAAAAACGATAGAGAAGGCCACTAAATAATGATAAAAGGTTCAATCCACCAACAAGAAATATCCATCTTAAACATATATGCACCCATAATAGGAGCACAAAGTTTCACAAAGCAGCTTCTATGTAAACTAAAAAAAGATATCAACTCTAACACTGTCATAGCTGGGGACTTCAATACCCCACTCAAAACCCTAGACAGATCATCAGGACAAAAAATCAGCAATGAGATCCAGAACCTCAATGTAACTCTTGACCAAATGGACTTAATTGAAACCTAGAGAACACTCCATCCACCGAACAAAGAATATACATTCTACTCATCACCGCATGGAACGAACTCTAAGTACAACCATATACTTGGCTATAAATCAAGCATAAGCAAATTTAAAAGGACCAAAATTTTACCAGGCAGCTTCTCAGACCACAGTGGAATAAAAATAAACAAGGTCCCCCCAAAACCATAAAGACATGGACACTAAACAGCATGATGCTAAACAACTCCTGGATCAATGATGAAATCAAAACAGAGATTAAAAGATACCTGGAAACAAATGAAGAAACATCTTACCAAAATCTCTGGGATGCCATGAAAGCTGTAGTAGGAGGGGAATTCATATCTCTACAAACGCACCTGAAGAAAATGGAATGATCACAAATTAACAGCCTAACAAGCCACCTAAGGAAGCTGGAAAAACAAGACCACCAAAACCCTAATTTCAGCAGAAGAATCAAGATCACCAAAATAAAAGCCCAAATCCAGGACATAGAAGACAAAAAAAAAAAATACAAAAAAATAATGAAACAAAAATCTGGTTCTTCAAAAGGATAAACAAGATTGATGGTCCCCTAGCTAGACTGATTTAAAAAAGAGAGAAAAACCCAAATAAGCACAATCAGAAACACAAAAGATGAAGTCACATCTGACCCTGAAAAAATGCAAAAGATCATTAGAGACTACTATGTACACTTGTATGGAAACAAACTTGAAACTTAAGGAAATGGAGGACTTTCTGACATCACACAACCTGCCTAGGTTGGAACAAGATAAAATTGAGACCCTAAATAGAACAATAACAATCAAGGAAATTGATTAAGTAATAAGAAAACTACCTACAAAAAAAAAAACCCAAGACCAGATGGCTTTCCAGCAGAATTCTACAAGATATTTAAGAAGGAGCTAATACCAATCCTACTGAAGGTATTCCAGGTGATTGAGAAAGATGGAACTCTCCCCAAATCATTTTATGAAGCTAACATCACATCGATACCCAAGCCAGGTAAAGAGCCAATATAGAAAGAGAACTACAGGCCAATATCTTTAATGAACATAGATGCCAAAATTCTCAACAAGATCCTAGCAAACCAGATTCAACAACACATCTCAAAATCATCCATCATGACCAAGTTGGCTTCATCCCTGGGATGCAAGGCAGGTTCAATATTCGTAAAACCATAAATGTAATTAAATATATCAACAAATATCAAAACAAAAACCACATGATTTTATAATTAGACGCAGAAAAAACTTTTGATAAAATCCAGCACCACTTCTTGATAAAAACCCTCGAACATCTAGGCATACGTGGAACATACCTCAAAATAGTAAAAGCCATCTATGACAAACCCACAGCCAGCATGCTCCTAAAGGGACAAAAATTGGAATCATTTCCCCTGAAAACTGGAATGAGACAAGGATGCTCACTCTCACCCCTCCTGGTCAATATAGTATTGGAAGTCCTGGCTAGAGCAATCAGAGAAGAGAAGGCAATCAGGGGTATCCAAATAGGTAAAGAGGAAGTCAAGTTATCTCTCTTTGCCGACAACATGATTGTGTACCTTGAAAACCCAAGAGAATCTGTCAAAAGCCTCCTTACACTGATAAAGGCCTTTGGCAAAGTCTCAAGGTATAAAATAAATGCTCAAAAGACAATTGCATTTCTTTACACCAATAATAAGCAAACAGAAACCCAAATAAAAAGCACAATTCAATTCACAATAGCCACACACACAAAAAAGAAATGCCTCGGCATCTTCCTAACCAGAAATGTGAAAGACCTTTACAATGAAAACTACAAAACACTGCTCAAAGAAATCAAGGTGACACAAACAAGTGCAAAAATATCCCATGTTCATGGATTGGAAGAATCACCATTGTGAAGATGTCCATCCCACCTAAGGCAATCTATAGATTTAATGCAATACCCATCAAATTACCAGCAACATTCTTCTCAGACCTAGAAAAAACAATACAGGAATTCATATAGAAACACAAATGACCAAGAATAGCCAGAACAATTTCAGCAAAAAAAAAGCAGGAGGCATCACATTACCAGACTTCAAACTTTACTATAAAGCTATAATAATCAAAACAGCTTGGTATTGGTACGGGAACAGGCATATAGACCAATGGAATAGAATTGAGATTCCAGAAGCAAAATGTCAATTTCTCAACCAACTCATCTTCGACAAAGCCTCCACCACCTACCACTGGGGAGAGAAGAGCTTATTCAGTAAATGATGCTGGGAAAACTGGCTGACCACATGCAAAAGACTCAAACAAAACCCCTATCTAATACCATACACAAAAATTAACTCTAAATGCATCAGAGACCTAAATGTAAAACCGCAAACCATAAGGACCTTAGAAAATGCAGGACTCACCCTTATGGAAATTGGAACTGGCATCCAATTCCTGAGCAATACCCAAAATGCACGGGTCATAAGAGATAAGATAGACAAGTGGGACCTCATCAATCTGACAAGCTTCTGCAAAGCCAAAGACACCATCAAGAGATCAGAGAGACAGCCCACAGACTGGGAAAAAGTATTTGCCAACTCCAGGTCTGACAAAGGCCTAACATTTAGATCTACAAGGAACTCAAATGCGCTGAAAAGAAAAAAACAAACAACCCCATTATAAAGTGGGCAAAAGATATGAACAGACACTTCTCAAAGGAAGACTCCGAGCAGCCAACAGACACATGAAGAAATGTTCAACCTCACTAATCATCAAGGAGATGCAAATTAAAACTACACTGAGATGCCACCTAACTCCAGTCAGAATGGCAATTGTCAATAACAAAAAATAACAGATGCTGGAGAGAATGTGGTGAAAAGGGAACACTACTACACTGTTGGTGGAAGTGTAAACTAGTGCAACCTCTGTGGAAAGCAGTGTGGCGATTCCTAAAAGCTCGAAATTTCAACCTCCCATATGACCCTGCAATCCTCCTACTGGGAATATACTCTGAAGAACACAAATTACTCTATCAAAAAGATACCTGCACATGAATGTTTATCACAGCATTGTTCACAATAGCAAGAACCTGGAAGCAACTGTGCTGTCCATCAAAAGAGGACTGGATTAAAAAATGTGGTACATATACACAATGGAATACTACGCAGCCATAAAAAAGAACAAAATCATGAATTTCACAGCAACCTGGATGGAACTGGAGTCTATAATACTGAGTTATCTCTCACAGAAACAAAGATCTGAGTATCACATGTTCTCATTCATATAGTGGACCTTAAACATCTATCATAATACTATAAGAAAAGGACTGACAGTGGTGGGAAACTAAGGGGGGACCGGGAGGGGAAGGGAGGTGGGACTAACGGTAGTCAATATCTGCCTGGGGGCGGGGAGACACCCCTTATTAACAAGGGTGCCTGAACAATGCACGTTTGTATACCTAACCCTTAACTGTACCCCACATTTTATAATAAAAAATATGTTTAAAAAAAATGCTGTGTTAAACATTCGTGTGCAGGCATCTTTTTTATAGAGTGATTTGAGTTCTTCAGGGTATATTCCCAGTGGGGGGATTGCAGGGTCATATGGGAGGTCGATATTTAGAGCTTTTAGGAATCGCCACACTATTTTCTACAGAGGTTGCACTAGTTTGCACTCCCACCAACAGTGTAAAGTGTTCCTTTTTCCTGGAACCAACCATGCTGTCCATCAAAAGAAGACTGGATTAAAAAAATGTGGTACATATACACGATGGAATACTATGCAGCCATAAAAAAGAACAAAATCATGAATTTCGCAGCAACCTGGATGGAACTAGAGTCTATAATGCAGAGTGACCTCTCACAGAAACAGAGATCTGAGTACCCCATGTTCTCATTCATATAGTGGACCTTGAACATCTATCATAATACTATAAGAAAAGGATTGACAGTGGTGGGAAACTATGGGGGGAGGGGAAGGGAGGTGGGAGTAATGGTAGTCAATATCTGTCTGGGGACGGGGAGACACCCCTTATCAACAAAGGTGCCTGAAAGAAACATATTTGTATACATAACTCTTAACTGTACCCCACAATATCAAAATAAAAAATATTGATTAAAAAAAAGAAAGAAATAACATGATGCATTCGAGCATCCCAATAGCAAAAAATTATTAATTTTAATGACATATTGTTGATTGATTCTCACACTTTAGACAAAAGGCATTCAGCCTTATTTTTCTCATCTCAATCTAACAAGAGCACTCCAGACCTTCTAGAATTTTTATGTTATTATTAAAACGTTCAATATTTCTGATTAAAGTAAGTCATTTTATTTAGTTTAGGCTGTGTACAAAGTCAATGCCATTTATAATTTTAATAATGAAATGCTTGTATTAATTGAATTATAGAGTTAATTTTATATCTCAGGCATTGAGGGGTTCATACTGTTATGAGACATATGAGACTAATTATAAATATAACTTACACTCTCTCTTTCGTAGTATCTGAGACAGGAAGATTTTATAAGAATAATTTGGATTAACATAATTCTAAGTTTTATTTTGTTACACAATAGTAATTTAATGTGTTTTAAATTATGTATAGAATAGTAAAATCAGTATGCATAATTAAACAATTTTAAATTTAGTTTTGCAAGATATTTCCATAATCATCATTTATCTAAAATATAGCCACAAAGTATTAGTTGAAGTAGAAATCTGGGAATTATTCCATACATTTATTCAAAACATGTAACCATCTGCCTGGTACTCTCTTATATTCATCAAATATAGTAGTTTGCAACAAAATATCTTCTTTACTACCACTAATGGATTCTTATCATGGACAGAGTAATTGCCAAAAATATTAGCATAGAGGAAAAGTTTCTTTGAATACAGCAGTTCAAGTCTTCCCTGCACTGCTTCCTAAGCTCCCAATTTTAGCTATTCAACATTAGGCTACTTCCTGTTCCTTCAACCTATTGAATACCCATGCTTTTCTTTACTACCTCTATTATTCCCTACTCATTATCCAATATTCAACTCAAGTGTCACCTCAAACTCTATAGAAAAATCAATAGTCCCTCACTTGTATTTTTCAGAACACTTTTTATAAAATTTCTTATGGCATTTATTGCTTTGCATTTCAATTATTTGTTTATATTTCTGGTTTTTTTCTGTTAAGGTAATTTCTGTTAAGGTAAATGCTCTTGAAAGCAACCATTATGTTTATATTATCTTTCTATGAAAACTTGGTTTGCCGGTAGCTAGAGTTGGATGTGGCAAGTAAAGTCAGAATGAAGGAGCATAAATGAGAAGGAAAAAAAAGAAAATCCTTTAAGCTAAATATCAAGAAAGAGAAAGTCAACTAACTTATTTTACAAATATCTTTGGTACAAATAAGAATGGTTATGCAGAAAATAGTTATGTTTCTATAAAAATACACCTTTTATTAAATTGTATCCCTCTGCATTTTTTAAAGTTTTTATTACTTACCTGTAGATCAGAATAGATTAAAAATTAAAACATAAAACCAAAAAGACCATATGGTTACAATAGGTGTCACCTAGTTTTCCATGGTTATTGGATTTACTCATTTGGTTATCTTTAAGCCTAGGTTTATGGCTCAAAATTATTATGCACATTGAGATTGTTATATTTCTATCATTCTCTTTTTTAAACATTGTACCTCTTACTTTGTTAAATTTCTGCAGAAGTACAACTCCTGACAGAATAATGCTGGCCCAGCACTTTGATAGCCAATATCTACAGAACAGACAAGATTGAACTTAAAAATGGACTCCGGTTAGACATAGCCACTTTCTCCAAACCTCACTCATTCCTCCAATATGGCTAAAAAGATTTTGATGTTGACTCCATGTCGCCAGTCCAACTACCTGCGACAAGTTCATCCCAGCATTGAGGAACAATAAAAACCTCACTACAGGATAATTGGTCAGTGATGCTTTTGGATAAAGATCTTTATCAAAAGGGGGAAATACAAAAATTGTCAAAGTCAAAATGAGTCACTTGTGTTAAAAACCCTGACAAATGGAGTCAAAGGAAGTTCATGAAGGGAAGGTTCTCATGCACAAATGAAATGCCTCATAAGAAGAACCATTACAAAAGATTCAACCTTGCACGAAGGCCATCGTAACATTACACAAAAATATACTTTTATTATCCCATCTAACCTCAGTCTGGCACCACCATTGTTATTGGTCTTTGTAGCTAAGGAGAATGACCTCAAAACAATAATGTAATCTACTTCATTCTCCTTTAAAAACATTTGTCTTCCTTTATTTCCCTGAACATGCACAGTTTTCTATGGTACATGTGTTCTCATTGCAGTACCCATTTCCCCCAAAAATATCCTTTTAGCCTCTCTCTATTATTTAGTTTAACACACTGTATGATATCTGAGGTCCTTGTCAGTTTGTTACATCAGTTAATTGCCTTAAACTACCTGTATTTTAAGCCTTTATAGTTAAACTTTTTTGTATTATAAAAATATTCCCTTCATTGTGTTTGCTTGATCCTTTATTCTTCAACAAATCAGGAATACTATCTCCCTCCTCTCTCCAAATTATTAAGTGCAAAGGATGTATACCCCTCTTTTCACTCTCAGGTCCCAAATATGTGGACATGTCTTAACTTCTGTGCTTGTTTTTTTAAATATTTCCCCAGAGTTACCTGGAATCCTACCTGGATAGAATTAATAATTTTAAATTAGTCCTTTACAAAATCAGGTGCAATTAGGCTTTTCCAGACTATCATGAGATATGGTTATAACTCACTTCTTACAATCAAGTATCAGGTGTTACTTACCTTTTCTTCAGACATTTTGAGAATCTGTTATCTGTTTCTCCTAATTAATACCTTGTTGGGTTTTTTTTTAATTATCTAGGCTATTACAGTATTTCTCTTGTTCTATACCCCTTTTTAGTCAGGTTTTTCTGATTCCAATCTATAATATTAGTAAAGTAGGATTATTAAAGCACATATATATTTATGTAGTTCTGGTTAAATATTACCTTATCTCTTCCAGGAGATTGTGTGATATAATCTTCCTGGTAGGTATGTAGTGGTATAAAAATGTAATTTTATTTTTCATTACTCTGATAGGAATTGAAGTTGAGCAACTTTTATGTTTATTGTTTACTTATATAGCTTCCTCTGTGAAGTGTCCGTTCAATTTTTTAAAATTTACTTGTCTTTTTTATTGATGTGTTATTACTTTTTGTAAAAAGTCTTTTCAAGTCTGTAGCTCTCTTTTTTTCCTCTATACAGTGATCATAGTGTCCCTAGCATCATCCAAAATATGATCAGATTATTTCAGTTCAGGAAGTCATCCACCATGCCTGACTTTCTGGACCAACTTCCTGATTTGTGGAACCAGAACATGTTTAAAGAACTCTCCTGTTAGTCAAACTTATGATTCATGTGTTAAACACTGATGGTTTTGATATGTTCTGCCTTTGAAAAGCAGAAAAGAGTATTGTTATAACACTATGTCTATGTTTTGTGGCAGAATATAAATGTATAGCCTGTGTTTATCTCAGGTTCTTGAGCTCTCATTTCGGACATTCTGAGTGTCTCATTTCCTTTAACAATGGCGTATTTGAAGCCTTCCAGGCAAGAAGCTATATAAAATATATCATATAACACCTCAATGCCTCAGACTGAGAATGAAACAGACACTCAACAGTTACAGACAATGCCAAGTATTATCTAACATCTGAAAAGACATATTACTTGCCTGAAGTTAATCTCCATATCTTCTTACCAGAATTATAATTTCACCTGAACTTTCTTAGTGGTATTATGATTGGGTACCAAATATCTTATATGGTAATAGTATATTTTATTATGCTGTGTATCCATGCTGTATTGTTCATGTCCTGCTATACATACTGAAATATTTTTATTTTTAGTCAACTTATAAGTATCTAAACCTGATGATTTAAATATTTAAAACAATCATAATATTCTAAGTTATCTGTAAATATGAACACATTAATACAACAGGAAACAAAGTTTTAAGTCACTTTATGACATGGGAGTGTCATAAACAAATGGCATAGTAAGTTCTACTGCCATCACAGTGAAAGCATAAGCAATTGAAAGTTAGAATTATTGCTAGGAACGACAATATGCCCAATAATGATTTTTAAAAAATGCATTATGCACCAGAAAACATAGGTTTGTAGATTTCTCTGAAAAGAAAAACAACAAATTTAGAAGTATGCATCTATATTTTTAATTACATTGTTTTGAAGAGATTAAAAAAGAGCAAATTTAATTTTATATTAGTCCCTCTACAAGTCCTTCTTATAATTAAAAAATAGCTTTATTAAGGTTCAGAAGACATAATTTAGACTACTTTGTAACTTATCCATGCAGCTGAAGGAACCACTTAAAAGTTAACTTTTCTGAACATGTGCTTCTGTGCTTTCTTTCCACCTAGTAATAAATTCAAGGAGCAGATCGTATGTCAAAAAGTATCATGTTCAAGTAAAATTTATTAAAGCAGTGGATTCTCCTGCATTTTATAATGACAGTGTTCAATGTAGAAATGCCAGCAGGTTCCTATATTGTTTGTAAGTTTTTACACTATGTTTCAAAAAAATTTTCAAATTTTTTATGTATAATTTATGTTTATTTCAACAGTTACAAACTTAAACAAAAGTTGCAAGTAGGAGGAAAAGAGCTCTATTTTCCAGACTGATTTGAGTGTAAATTGCCACTTTGATACACATTACTCTGAATAATAGTTTTTATTTTTATAGGTGCATAATAGGTACCTTATAGGTACATTATGGGGTTTATGTGATATTTTGATATGTGCACATAATGTGTAATGATCAAATCAGGACAACAGAGCTAACCATCACCTCAAATATTTATTATTTTTTTGTGTTGAGAGCATTCCAAATCCATTCCTCTAGTTATTTTGAAATACAGAATAAGTTATTGTTAACTATAGTCACCCTATTGTGCTATGAAACCCTAGATCTTATTCTTTTCATCTAACTGTATTTTTGTGCCCATTACCCAACCCCTTTTTATATCTCTGCCCCAGTATCCTTCCCAGCCCCTGGTAACCATCACACTACTCTCTACCTTCATGAGATCAAAATTTTGTAGCTTCCACATATGAGTGGAAACTTGTGATATTTGTTTTTCCGTACTTGTCTTATTACACTTAATATAGTATCCTCCAGTTGCAATCATATCTTAAAGTTGACTTTTTCTTCTTTTTGTTTGGAGGATTTTGACTCGGTCTATCTCCAGTTATAAATATAAATATTTATTTTAATTGCTTTAATACCTATAATTAGCCAATTCACAAAAGTGCAGTTATCCTGAAAGGTGCATTTACATGCATACACACCTGTGTGTATTCACATGCACAGAGAATAAGGTGAAGAAAAACATAATCCAGATAATTTTTCTGGACATGATTTGGAGAATACAAAACTGGAACATTAAAGAATAGTGCAGTTTAGATGTATATGTGTTCAAAGTGCAAAAGAAGAACTTATAGCAGGTGGACTATAAACTTGCAAATATTATGAAGACTGTCAGTCTTTCATAGAGTCATGCTAGGAGGATACTTGATAGTAATTTTACCAGATTTATAGACTAATGAGATTATCTCCCTACCTCAAGAAATGAATCTTTAGGTTCAAGCAACAAAGTTAGTTTTCTTTCTCTTTTATGAGGCTACTCAACATGCTTTCCTTTTATAATGTTGATTTTTCTACTTCCTATGTCATAGTTTAGATGGATGTTTCTCCAATTTCAAAAGGCAGAATGTTTACCTGAGGAGTTTGTTTAAAGCATAAAGGGTAGATCTTGGATGAATTTTACCTCATCAATATTTGAGGATCAACAACTAAGATCCTATGGTGGGTGGCACACAATCTGTGCTCAAATGTGTTTAATAAATATGAAATTTATACTGTTTATTTATTACATAAAGTTTCAGGTACTTTTCTAGGATGATATTCCTTTTGAACCTTTAATCTAGAGGTATAGAATGCAGACCCTTTTTTTAACAGAATGTCTATTAACACATTTCAAATCACAAGCTTCTGATTAGCTTTCTGTCTATGAATATTTTAATGGGTTTTTCCTTCAGACAAAATTAAATTATTATAACCAGTCACAAGTTGGTTTGTTCTTTTAGTTGACTGCAGTTTTGTGAATTGGCTAATTATAGGTATTAAGACAATTAAAATAAATATAAATTTCCGACATGCTTAACGCTTAACATCTGGTACTTAGGCATAAACATATGGCTCAAGTGCAGATGTTTTCAGATATTTGGCTATTGTTCCCGTGTGAATCATAAATCATGGTTACAACCAAAGACTACAGAAATAGAATAAAGAATTAACTAACTGAAGAAGTAAACAAGAGAACAAACAACTTGATGCAAAGGTTTTTGTTTGTTTGTTTGTTTTTTACAAAAACATGAAAAGGGATTTGGGATTTTAAAAAGTACACTAATTCTCCATTAATCCATTAATATATCTTCCTGCTTTTTTGTTACTGTTGTTGTTTTTCCTTATATCATTAATATTTTCTACTAAGGCTATAAAGGGTCAAGGTATAAATGTATCACATCTGAAATTCTGTCACTGTCAAGTTATCCTTACACTGGATTATGAACACACTGATGACAATAATAGCTAATATGTACTCTGAGTTTACTCCACAACAGGGAATGTTCTAAGTGCTTCCAGGGTATTAACGAGTTTAACTCAAAACATCCTCATGATATAGCTTATCTTATTATCAACCCTATTTTCCAGACAAAATTGAGAAACAGAGAGTCTGAGAAGTCTAACTTCACATGGTAGTGGGAATATAGGTCCAGTTCCAGGAATTCTGACTCCAGAATCCACAGCCTGAATATATGCTGTAATGGTTAGCTTCATGGGTTCATTTGGCTAGGCTACATTATCTAGTTATTTTAAAAGATACTAATCTAGGTGTTATGAAAGTATTTTGTAGGTATGTTTAAGTAGAGGAGATACTCTTGATAATTTTCTGATTCTTTACTAATCAATTGAAAGGACTTAAGAGTGAAAACAGTTTTCCTGGAGAAGAAAGTCTGTCTCCAGCTTAAGGTACTAACTCTTTTCTGAGCTTCCAGCCTTCCAGCCTGCCCTAAAAATTTAGGACTTGCCTGCCTTGTAGATTTTAAACTTACTAGCTCCCACAATCACTTGAACCAATTTTCTTAAAGATAAATCTCTTAATATATACACATATATTTTCTTGTATTTCTTTCTTTTGAGAACTCTAATACACACACTGTACTATAAGATGCCAGGACACATAATGTCTCTCCTCATTATCAAAAATGTACCATAATGGTATGTGACAATTACTAAGTGCTCAAAAGAAGATGTTCTTGTGATTCAGTAGTTCATCATCAAAGAAAACACGATGCATCGATGTCAATTAATGCCTAAATGATGTTTCAAGAACAAATTTTATTTCAATAATAGCCTGGTGTCTATCCCATGGAATAGATAATAGGCCACAATTATTAATGGTGCTTTATGCTCTTCTACTTTCTCAAATTCTACTTATCTTTCAAGATCTGGATAAGCCCCATGTTCTCCTTGAAAGCACTACCAAATATTTGTCACATTGACTTTTCTCCCCCATAAAATGACTGAACGTTTATTCTGTATTATTTATCTTGCCCTCTAATTGCTTATGATTTTTTACTTTGTCATTACAATCAGATATCGAACTCCTGAACCACATCTCACTAATATCTTACTAATATCTATTGTGGATTTTATCAGGCAATCCACTAAACAAGTATCCAGAAGGGAGCTGTTGGTTTTTCCATTTTACTTGTAGTAACCTAGAATAAAGCTGTTTTCAGGAATATGGTTTTTGTAGGAATATCTGATTTTGTGTCCCAAGACAACAATGCTCTACTCAATTGACTGTAAAGCCCAAAATAGAGTACAACATATTTGTAGACACAGAACGATGAATGATCCTAGACTGCATATCAAATAGTAGACTAAGAATCTTTTGAAGTTTCATTAAGATTGTTAGTGGCATGTAGGATTCACAAGTTATAGACTATGTCAAATTATTTTTAATGAATGAGTATTTCTGATAATCTTTACATTGCTTTACTTTCACATATACTAACTCTCACAATCTTTTATTATCTTAATAATATTCTACGTGATCTGATTATATGAGACCAATGACATTCACGATATGTTTTAATCAGAGTCATTCACAATTATAAAAAGTTGCAATTTTCATTGTATAATTCACATTTTTGCACAAATCTTATTTGATTTCTAGGAGCTATTTTTGGTAGTTAAATTTATTTTCAGAGCCTTTTACATACAGGATAAAAGTGAAATCACTTCAAGGGAGTTTTTCTATGTTCCAAGAAATAGAAAACCGACAGTTCATTGCAGTATACTTGGTATCCATGCACTGAACAACTTACTCCCTTATATAGATTTTCAGTATGTGATTTCAAAGTTATACCTCAAAAAAAATTCCCATTTACTACTTCTCAGGAATCAATGAAAGTATTTTACTGGTAAAAAACATATATGTTTTTATTTATAATAATAAAATTCTAGGGCATTAACTTGATCAGAAATGGCAGAAATAGAAGCTTGGAGGCAGAAATTAGACAAGAGTGTTTTGTTTTCTATTCTTTTTCTTCCTTCTCAATCCATTATGATTCCACTATAAATACCTTATCTGAGAGGTTTCACATAAAATTTCCTATTTATGATTGATTCAGTGATATCAACGTATTTGGCACATGTGTGTGTCCCTACATGGCTAGCACTAAGTCATAGTTTTCTCTAAAGATACGCATTTATTTTGTTCATCAACTATACTCAACATCTTATTATATTACAATTGAGTAAGGATAGTCATTTAAGCGACCTGGATGTCCTCTAAAGTTTTGAAGATAGTGACAAACTTTATCCGTATTATTATGGTATATTAAATTTCACCTTTAAGGCTTATCTCCTGATTCGTGGTCCAGTATGTGTGAAATTCTCAGCATAAATTCACTTTTTCTATCTCATCTCTTCAGCTATCATTCTACGTAGCATGAGTCTATAAAACATAATATTACTACGGAAGTCTCTTGTTTCAGAAGTTAAAGGGCATTTGCAGAATCATATATCACACCTCCAACACTCATGATTTTGAAATTCACAATTTTTTACATATTCTTACTAAACTACTTGCTTCTGTATTCACATTGTCTTCACTGGCAACTTCTGTTAGGGAGGAGCTGAGAAAATAATTCTCGAATTTCATGGTAATAGTTTATTTAGACTTATTTTGTTTCAGTTAATGGAAAGTCTTGTGTTTTCATCAACAAGAATCTCTGCATGAAGATGTGATTTCACTGATAATGATAATATTGAAACATATAAACAGATTGGATTGAGGAAAAAGCAAAATAGCCGTTCAACCATAGTCCCTCAAATGGTCTTTTCTTAAAATTATTAAATATATTTAATGTTACTACTTTCAAAATTATTGTTATTTACACTTTTTAATAGACTTTACAAAGAGATTTAAAACATATTTCTTCATTTGATTATTGCAAAAGAAGAAAGGTAGTTATTTCCTGTATTCTAAAAGAGCAAACTGAGGATCCGGAAGGTAAGGTGGACCTCTTAAGGACACACTGCTGCCAAGTTGGAGAGACACAGTACAAATTCTATGACCTATTCTAATCTGTCTTTCTTTTATTGGAACTCAAATCTCACAGAGTTATGTTTCTGCCTTTTCAATGTTAAGGATATGAGGGCATGCCTTATGTGTAGATAGAAAATGTAGATAGGACAATGTTTTCATGACACGTTTAATGGAAACTATCAAAAGACTCTGACATTAAATCTTTTCTACTATCTTTTCTGCAGTCTCACTCCACCATCAGAAATATATTTGTCTGGATTAAACTATGGTTCATTCTAGGAATGATCTTGCAAAATACAATGGACAACAAATTCTCCTTAAAATATTTGATACATTTAATTTTTTATTATGAAATAATTTGTCATATTATTTTGTAAATATATAGGAATATGTACTATAGAACAGGTAACATTTGATGGGCAAGAGAGAATAGAAGGATGGATTAAGATTTGAAGATCCCGCTTTCATTGAGTACGCCCAAATAAAGTTTTATAAATTGGATCCTGGATAACACAGGGTCCTGGTTCTAGGAATAAAATTTAGCAAAGGTATGAGAAAGTTGATAAGATTATATACATTAGTCTTAAAATTTTGAGTAGGTTTATTAACTTCACAGATAACAATGTAATACTAACAGCATTTTAGGAATAATCTTTAGGTGATAGAAGAATTTCAAGCAAACGTTTTAAAATCTATAGACTCATAAGCAATTTGAATTTGATAAAAGTATAAAAAACTCATTAACCCTAATCATTTTTTAGATAAAGACGTGATAGACAAGCAACTTTTTAAAGTTCTGAGACAGGGTTTATACCAAGGTTTATTTTATTACCACCTATAATTTATAATGTGACCACAGCTGACTGACTATTTGCAGGTCTCAAATCTGCATAATTTTTTATCTCTTTTTTATGACTATACATTTTCTATGGCCCTCTACTGCATTGTGTACACATGAGTCCTATTTGCCCTATTTACCCAAGACTCAACTTATGAGATCTCTATTACACATGAATCCTATTTGTCCTATTTACCCAAGACTCAGCTTATGAGATCTCTATTACCTGTCTGGGTTAGGGCCTCTGTGCTAGTTCATTTTGTGCTCTGTAACAGAATACTAGACTGGGTAACGTAAAGAAAAAAAAAATTTTCTAGTTCTCAAGGCTAGGCAGCCCAAGATCAAAAGTCTGCATCTGGTGAGGGCCTTATTGCTGCATCATAACATGGCAGAAAGTATCACGGGGCAAGATAGTGCATGTGAAAGAGTAACAGGGGGCCCAACTCTCTTGAAAGTGAAATGTTTTTTAGAGATGAATTCTCACTATGTTGTCAGGCTGATCTCAAACTCTTAGACTTAAGCAATCCTTCTGCATCAGCCTCCCAAGTAGCTGGGAGTACAGCTATGTTTTACTGTATCTAGTTCCAATTAACTTTTGCAACTACATTAATCCATTCATGAAAGCTGAGCCTGTTAAAGTTTCTGTTAAAGTTTTTGCAGCTTAGCATTGTTGCACTGGGAATTAAGTTTCCAACATAACCTTTGGGGGACACATTTAAACCAAAGCAACTTCCTTCGGTGCAACATTTTTTTTTTCTTAGCAATATGAGCTTACAATGATCTAGTATTGTCACATAGGTAGTACTTAAATGTAAACATCTATTTTTAGACCCCACTTGTATCTTTATATTTTGAAATCCTATTCCTATTTGTATCCCTAATGCTAATAACTATCTCTAATGCCTATTCCTAATCTTTCAGTGGCTGAGACAAAGCAGGTATTAAATAAATATTGAATATATAAATGAATGAATACTTTTTAGAACTTTCATTCTATACAATATAAATATTCTCATCTTATTTCTACTTAACTGTACGATGAAATCTCCTTCTATGCAACATAAAATTCATAATGAACCCATTTTTTCTACCTGACCATAATTTACAATATTATAATGGATACTAGTATTTACCTTTTCAAGTTTAATAACATCTGTCTTCACCACATGTTAATTAATTTATTTTATGGCTTTAAATCACTGTTATTTTTCAAACTTATTTTAGCTTTGCAGTTCCCATTCCCCAGTAAGATCTCCAAAACAGAATAAATCTGTTTAGAAGGATGCATTATAATTTTCAATTGTCATAGTTCCATTCATTTATTTTACATATCCAACAGGCACTTCCTCCTATATTTTGACAGTTTCAGTTCCACTGAAATATTCATAATGTTCCCAGCCTCAAGCAGTATTTTCTTTAGAAACTTCTGTAAATTCTGATCACATCAGGAGGATAAGGCATTTCAGGTTATTTCAACTATTTTGCATTGAACACAAACACATTCATCAAATTAAAAAGACATTGTCAGAGGCACAATAGAGCATTGGGGCTCTTTGCAGAAAAAAGTAACTAATATTTTATATGTGGAAGAACATTTCATGAACATTTTATCATGATTATTTTCCAAGTAGGAAAGAAAAAGTAGATATTTCATCCAAGTACAAGACAACTATTTTAATCTTCTAATATCTTCAACTTCTGTTATGGAAGAAATTTCCTTTGACTTCTCTAATTGTATTTTATTTGATCTATTTTAATATATTCAACAAGTGTGGTATAAAAATTATGCATCACACACTTCCTCAACCATGCATTCTGAGATCATTATCTAATTCTAATTGTCCTCATCATTTTCAGAAGACATATTAAGTTTCTATTTATTGTAATTTTAGTAATTTAGCTTAAACATATCTATAATAGTAGAAAATTATATGTTGTGTTTAATTATACAATCTATAAAGTCTAGATTATATTAAAAACTATAAACATTTGAGATTTTACAGTATTTACTAACAAGGTATCTTGTCACAACATCATGGATACTGAAAGAATACAAAATATTCCCAGATCAGATCTTTTCTTTTCTTTTTTTTTTTTTGAGTTGAGTTGAGTCTGACTCTTGTCACCCAGGCTGGAGTGCAGTGGCATGCTCACAACCACCCCAGCATCGACCTGCTGGGCTTAGGTGATCCTTCTGCCTCAGCCTTCCAAGTAGCTGGAAATATAGGCACACACCACCACGACCGGCTAGTTTTTTTGTGTGTGATTTATTGTAGAGCGAGGTCTCACCAAGTTGCCCAATCTGGTCTTGAACCCCCGGGCTCAGGCAATCCTCTCTCCTCGGCCTCCCAAAGTGCTGAGATTACAGGCTAAGCCACCGTGCCCAGCCAGTTTATTTCTTATGAAAGTTGCAGTAGTAAGAGTACCATCATTTCTTACACTTGTTGCCTGAGTCCCAGGTACCAAAGAATGACATAATCATTCTCTGATCCTCAAGTGAAGCCTGCGTGCCTGCAGTGGATTGTGTTATAAGAGAGGAAACCTGAGTGTAGGGAACCCTAGCCTTTTATAAGGATTCGCAAGGGAATCTGCTCTTTTCCCTGGTGCTTGCCAAATTATCTTTGTTACAGTGGAATAATTATCTTTATTACAGTAAACAATCTGTACCCTACCCCAGATGAAGAATGTCTCTATATTTTAAATTGTTGTTTGTAATCCTTAAAAATAGAGCTCCGAAAAAAAGTCGTTAGTGCCTTTGCCTAAAATACATGCAAACATGTGAGAGATCTGTAGATAACAAACCCATCTTAAGTTACTACTTTTATTTTTCAGTTCAGATGAAGACATATTTCTTGAACAAAATGATACCATTGAACTGATCTAGAGATAATTGTTAGGTAAAATCCAGTATTGAAGAACATATAAATATCAGGGTTGAAATAAAGTAGAGTTTCTTAATGTATCATTTTGAACACATTTTAGACCATTCATTTGAGAATTTCTTGGGAAGTGATCAAACACTGACACTTCTCACCAGCTCAGTATCTCTAGTGTTATGACTTCAGAGGTGAACAATTTTAACAGGCACTACAGGGAATTATTATGTGTATTTACATTTTAGAACAGTGGTAAAAGTTAGATAGTCACGATGATTGCAGAGGGAACTTAAAGGCACTGGGTAAGAAAAATATTAGTATAAAAGAAGTCAACAATATGTGGAAAACTTGAATACTAGAATAAAATCTCATACTAGTTGAAAGTTATGGCTCATTTAGTGACTACGTAAACTCAACCTTCTGGGTTATGTGCTACCCTCAAGGGAGGGCAGAAATACAACAGTCCTTATCCTCAACATGTGCAATTTTTAGAATTTGCCCCTTAAATTTGTTTGAGGTAATTTCCAGAGCAAAGAAGATCTAATTGGATGACATATAGAAGAAATTGAAATGCTTCTATTCACTGTTGTCATTTACTTCCCTAATGTACCTCTCTCCAAACCTTGTTAATACCTGGCATAACATTAATTAGATATTTGCCAAACACATATATCTGTATGTTCATTTATATCCATATCTATCTATATCTAAAACAGTGGAAAGCAAAAAATTGAACATAAGGAGTCAGACAGGGTAAGCAAAAAAAGTATTACTTTATTCTTTTTTTTGAAGACTTGAAGTTTGTCTGTTATTGATTCAGTCAGATTCAGAAGTTGCTAATCATAACTCAACTTGAGAACATTGCTTCTACTTTTCATGGACTTTTAAAAAAGGAATGTGGAGGCCCTTCTATTACACTGAAGCCAAGCACAAGGTTTGTTAATATTCATGTTATGTTTACTAGGTCTTTTCAATAACAAATTTTCTAATCAGTTAGCAATAGGGAAAGTAACAATAATAGCTAGAGCGTTTCCTGGGCTAATGAACATAACTCCATTAAACCCTATCAAAGAGCATTAAAGATGTTCCTCCCTTAACACTTCTGCAAGTTACATTTTGTTCTCTCTTTTCTTTCTTTCAGAGCTGAAATTTGTTTCTCAAAAGATACAAAATTGCTAAATAATTTACATACACATACTGACAAGTCAAACTTTACCTACTACCTGTTATTGTAAATAAAATTCTAGTTTAATACTAAACCTGGCCACAATAAAAGAAGGACATAGTATCAAAATATAATAAACAATACTACTGAAAAGACACAGTATGGAAATGTCCTACAAAGTTAAAAACTGGTAACATTTTCTTAAACTATGAAAATGCTGCAGGATCTTTAATTTCTTTGAAAAAACAAACAAAAATATTTCATATGCTTTGTTAAGCATCTGATTAAACTATTACAATTATATAACTATACACACTTCTCTTTTATTTAATATATTTTCAAACATTTTTATCAGAGTGACTTGAGAAGGGAGAATAAAGAATTATTTACTTCTAATAATTTTATGTCTCTAAGTTTTTGTCCCTCATATATCTTACAGTCTTTTCTCATTATGATTGGATAAGAGAACAGAATAATGCAGTAGAGACTGTGAGCAGTAACATAAACTATCAGAACTGCCTGAAATCATCGACATTTCTCTCTGAAAGATTTTAGTCTTTAGTTTTTGAAAAGCATTGAGACAATTTTCTTAACAAAGATTGCTGATCTTTGGCTAATTTACTTGAAATTATAGAATAGTCAGCCTGATATATTGCATTCTAATGATTTTTCAAATAAATCAGACCAGATACTAATGGATACTAATATTGTATGATTCAAATTTTTATTGTTCTATACCCAAAATGAGAACATTCACAGAGTTATTTTTCATATTAAGGGGAGTAACAGTAACTAAGACTTTGGGAATGAAAATCTCCTATTAAATTAATTGCTTTACCTAATGCTTCTATGTACTAAAAGGCAGTTCATTGCATTTAGTCCTCTTTTTAAAAAATAGCTTTATTGAGGTATAATTAACACACAATAACATTCACCTATTTCAAACGCACAATTCAATGAACTTTTTAGTAAATTTACAGAGCTGTGCAACAATTACCCCAATCCAATTTTAGAACATTTCATCACCCCAGATGAAACTTTGTACTCATTTTCAGTCACTTTCTTTATTCCACCATGAGGCCCAAAGGGTCTATGTTATGCTTTCTGTCTCTATAATTAGGCTTGTTCTGGATAGTATATAGAAATGGAATCATGCATTTGTATGTTTTTAAGATTAGCCTATGTTGCAGCATATATGATTGTTAGCATGTAGTATGTACTATTATTTTATTTCTTTTTGTTGCTAAATGCATACATGCATTATAGAGATATTTTGTTTATCTGTTCATTAGTTGATGGATATTTGTTTTCACTTCTGTCTGTTACAAGTAGTGTTACCATGAAATTTCTAATACTTATTTTTGAATAGACAATTATTTTTATTTTCTTGGAAAATACATATAAGTAGAATTGCTAGGTCCTATGGTCAGTTTATGTTTAATTTTTCAAAATCTGTTAAAACATTTTCTAAAGTAGCTGTACTATTTTATATCTTCACTAGCAATACTAAGAATCATCTTTTTAAAAAATATTCTAGCAATAATAGCATTCTTTACCCTTCTAAATATAGCCATTCCAGTGTTTGTGCAGTGGTATCTTTCTGTGGTTTTAATTTGCACTTCCTTACCCTAATTAAATTGAGCTTCATTTTATATACTTATTAGTAATTCACATATCATGAATTACATACATGAAGTATGATACTTCCTGCATTTTTTCTTTTGCTGAAGATTATTTTGGCTATTCGAGGTCATTTTTGTTTCCCTATAAACATCCATATTGTTGTTTCTAGGTCTGAGAAGAATGAAGTTGGTAATTTAATGGGTATTACCTTGAATCTGTAGATTGCCTTGGGTAGGATGGACATCTTAACAATGTTGATTCTTCCAATCCATGAGCAAGAAATATTTTTCCATTTGTTTGTGTTTTCTTTGATTTCTTTGAGTAATGTTTTGTAGTTTTCATTGTAAAGATCTTTCACTTCTCTGGTTAAGAAGATGCCAGAATTTTTCTCTTTTTTGGGAGGGAGGGGCTATTGCAAATGGGCTTGTGCTTTTTATTTGGTTCTCTGCCCATTTGCTGTTGATGTATGCAAATGTGAGTGTCTTTTGCACACTGATTTTGTACCCTGAGACTTTGTCAAAGTCCTTTGTCAGTGCAAGAAGGTTTTTGACAGATTCCCTTGGGTTTTCCAGGTATAGGATCATATCATCAACAAACAGAGATAGCGTAACTTCCTCTTTTCCTATTATGTATACTCCTGATTTCCTTCTCTTGTCTGATTGCTCTAGCTAGGACTTCCAACACCATGTTGAACAGGAGGGGTGAGAGTGGGCAACCTTGTCTTGTTCTAGTTTTCAAGGGAAATGCTTCCAATTACTGTGCATTTAAGCGATAAGTTGGCTGTGGGTTTCTCATAGATGGTTCTTACTATTTTGAAGTATGTTCCCTCTATAACTAGGTGTTCAAGAGTTTGTACCAAGAATTTATGCTGGATTTTGTCAAAAGATTTTTCTGCATCTAATGATATAATCATGTGGTTCTTGTTTTTACATCTGTTGGTGAATTGAATTACATTTATGGTCTTGTGGGTGTTGAACTAGACCTGCATATTGGGGATGAAGCCTACTTGTCCATGGTGGATAATTCTTGAGATGTGTTGTTGGATCTGATATGCCAGAATCTTGAGAATTTGTGCAAGTATGTTCATCAGGTATATTGGTCTGTAGTTCTCTTTCTTTGTTGATTCTTTGGTCGATTTGTATACTAGTGTGATGATAGCTTCATAAAACAATTTGGGTAGAGTTCCCTTTTTCTGGATTGTCTGGAATACTTTCAATGGTTGCTATTAGCTCTTCCTTGTATGTTTTGTAAAATTCCACTGGAAAATTGTCTGGTTCAGGCTTTTTTTTTTTTGGCAGGTAGTTTTCTTATGTCAGAGTTGATTTCATGGGTTGACATTGATCTATTTAGTGTCTCAATTTCTTTTTGTTTCAACCTTGGCAGGTTGTGTGATGTCAGAAAGTCCTCCATTTTATTTAGGTTTTCGTGTTTGTTTCCATACAGGTGTTCATAGTAATCTCTTATAATCTTTTGTATTTCATTGAGGTAGGTTGTGACTAAATCTTTTGCATTTCTAATTGTGCATATATGTTTAGGATGGATATTTCTTGTGATAGGTTGGCCCTTTTGTCATTACGCAATGTCCTTCCATATCTTTTTTCATTTTTGATAGTTGTTTTATCTGCTATTAAATTGTGACTCCTGCCTTCTTTTGTTTTTTGTTCTCCTGAAAGTTTGTTTTCCATCCTCTAACTTTGAATCTGTGGGTGTCCCTTGTAGTGAAACTTGTTTCCTGAAGGCATCATACTATTGGGTAATGCTCTTCTATCCAGTTTGCCATTCTATGTCCTTTCAGTTGTGCATTTAGTCCATTCATGTTTAGACTGATTATTGAAACGCAAGAGTTTATTCCTATCATGTCGCCTATAAAGTTCTTTTTGTTTGTTTGTTTTCTTTTAACTTTGGGGTTGATATATGTGTGTGTTTTTAATTTTGCAGTCACAATGAATTCTCTGTTGGTTCTGTGTTTCCCTGTACTCTTGCAAAGCTCATGGTCATTTTTTTTCTTTCTTTCTTCCGTGCTTAATACCTTCTTAAACATCTCCTGTAGAGCTGATTTGGAAGCATCATAAACTCTTAGGAATTGGATGTCTTGGAAAGATCTTGATTCTCCATTGCTGATGAAGAAAATTCTTGTTTGGAATTGTTTACCTTTGAGAAGTTTGAAGATTGAACTCCAGTCCCTTCTAGTCTTAGTATTTCTGTAGATAAGTGTGCTGCTATTCTAATTGGTCGTGCCCAGTAGGTAGTCTGACCTTTCTCTCTCATTGCCTTTAGAATATCATTTTATACCTACTTTGTGTAAGCAAATCGGAAGTTGGTCTTCTCATTTGATGCCTCATAGGGGTTCTCTGCATCTCATGCTTGGATGGTCATGTCTATATCAAGATGAGGGAAGTTTTCTTGGACAATCTCATGGACTGTTTTTTCCAAGGTGTTTTTTTGTCTCCTTTTCTGCTTCCAGTGTGCCAGTCAAGTGTAAATTCAGTCTCGTAATGTAACCATACAACTCTTGGAGGCTTTGATATGCCTTTTAAAGCTTCCTTTCTATGTTTTTAAAAGATTGGATTAGTTCTTATTTCAGTTTGCAAGCTCTGAGGTGCTTTCTTCTGCTTGATTAATTCTGTGTTCCTTGCTTGTCAGTTTATTATTAATTTCAAGGATTTTTTTTCATGGCCAACATCTGTGTTATTAATTCTTTCAAGTTTTCCTTTTACCTTTCTTGATTCTTAGTCATCCTCTCTATTCATTCTTCAGTCTCTGTATTTGTGGTCTGAAATTAGTCATTCTGGGTGCTCTTCATTGCTTCAGTTCTGAAGTTTGTATTTACATGCACTATTCCTTTTGGATTCTGTGATTTACCTGTGTTTATTTGTTGATTTCATTTGTGACAGATTTTTCTTTTCTCTTTATTTCTGTCATTCAGTGATAGAGAGAATAACTTTCACTTCTGTTTGCTCAACCCCCTATTCTTCCCCATAAAGAGCCTCTGCATTTGTCTGGTTTCAAGTCAGGTTGGGGGTGAGAAACTGTGCTGTCTTTTTGCAGTTTTGATATTTGAAAAAGGTGTATTGGAAGGAACTAAGATTAATAAGCTGCCTGCACATCACTTATGTTTGCTGACTTGGTTGTGGGCCCCCTTGGACCCACTTCTCATAACCTCACAGTATATCTATGCAATGGGAATGCATGTATACACCCTGAATGCAAAATAACATAAGGGGAAAAAAAGAACTGAGGAAGAAAGTGGGAACAAGAAAAGATAATGATGAGAAAGAAATAGAAAAGGAAAAACAAACAAACCAACAAACAGACAGAAAACAAACCAATTAAAAAAAATAAAACCAACAAAATGAAGAGAGTTTCACTCTCATATATACCCTTAGGCAAAAAGAAAGAGAGAAGGAATAAAACAAAATGAAGAATATAATACACACACCAAAATGTATAGAGAGGGAGAGCAAGGAAAAAAACTTTGTGATTCTTGAGTGCCTTCTTGTGCAAGTTTCTGAAACTTCGGGTTCCTTTTTTTCTTCTGCAGTGACCCTAGTACTGCTGCTCTTTGCTCACAGAGGAAGGCGGGGAATCTGGTCTCTAGACCAAATCTCTGTTTGCTGTGTGGTCAGGGAGAGGCTAAGAATTGCCCCCAACAGATCTGCTTGTGTTCAGCCCTCTCTAGATACTACAATTAGTTTGCCCACATGGGTCAGATTCCTCATGGGCCACTAGGAGAAAGGTGTTGAATCAGTTCAAAACTCACCCCTACCCATTTACTGTGGATTCTTCACCTCCAATTATACCCTTGGTCCAGTGTTCAGGATGGGGTGACTGGCTATCTGAGACAGCCCTGTCCCTCTAGGGACAACGCACCTTGGTTATCCTCTTTGGATTAATGGTGATCAACCTTAGAGAGGTGCTGGATTCACCCCTGCATCTCAGTGGGTAGATCTGCTGTTCCAAGGGCAGACAGGATCATGTCTCTTATCTATAAGCCTATTCTTATGCCAGAAACATACCTTTTGATTACCTTTGTCCAGGATCCAGGAAAAAGTCAGGTTGGGAGCGGTGGTATTCTTCTGCATTTTCTCCTCTTTGGGTACTTGGCAAATGATCACTTGTACTTTCTATGTGGTTCCTAATGCCAGGGTCCAATCTGGTGTGGAGGTTATGGTGGCAGGTGGCGCTGAGCAGTGCCTGTTGCCTGCTGCTTTCTTCTGGGTAGAGTCCCAAAGATAGTACCTGACCAAGGGCCAAGAAATGCAGTTGAATTTAAGCAGCAGCACACAGGGCAGCCACCTCAGCAGAAGAGTTCAGGCTGCTTGTTCCCATGTCCCCACTCAATCAGACACTCACACACCAACTTGCACACATAGTTACATGCATATTTGTCCTTATACACACTCAATTATATGGAACTCATGCACTCCAATCAACTCTGTTGCTATCTTGGAATCCTTCCTAGTTTTAGGCCTTAAATTTATGTCTATGATCCATTTGCCGTTAATTTTTTAGTGTGGATCCAAGATTTTTTTAAATGTGACTATCCTTTACTTTGCTGAAAAACAACTATTTTCCCCTTAAATTTTTCTAGCACCAATGCCAAAATGTTGCCTTTATCTATAAGCCTATTCTATGCCAGAAACGTACCTTTTGATTACTGTAGCTTTACACTGAGTTTTGAAATTAGGTTATGTTCTTCAACATTGTTTCTCTTCTCCAAAATTGTTTGACTATGCTAAGTCATTTGAGTTTCTGTATACATTTTAGATAAGATTAGCAGTTTCTACAAAATTTAAAGACTGTTAGCTAATTAGCATATGTACTACCTCACATTGTTATCTTTGAGGTGAGACCACTTTGGATAAACTTTCTTAACATTTTTTAAGAATATAATATATTATTGGCTATAGTCAACAGATAGTACAATAGAGACCTTGAATTTATTCCTCCCATCTAACTGAAGTTTTGTATTCTTTGACAAATATTTGCTCAATAGCTTCCCCAAAAATCCCAGGTCCTGGAAACTACCATTCTACTTGGTACTTCTATGAAAACAACTTTATTAGATTCTGCATGTAAGTAATATCATGTGTTATTATTCTTTTTGTGCCTGCCAACGTCACTTATATCATCCTCCGTGATCATTCATGCTGTCACAAGTGACAGAATTTTTTTTTTATGATTGAATGTATTCCATTGTGTGTATATGCCACATTTTCTTCATCTATCTATTAATGGATACTTAGGTTAATTTCATATCTTTTTTTTTTTTTCTGAGTTGGAGTCTCACTCTGTCACCCAGATTGGAGTGCAGTGGCCGCTCCCGGCCACCACAGCCTCGACCTGCTGGGCTCCGGCGATCCTTCTGCCTCAGCCTTCCAAGTAGCTGGAACTACAGGCGCGTGCTACCATGCCCGGCTGGTTTTTTTATTTATTGTAGAGATGAGGTCTCGCTTGCCCAGGCGGGTCTCGAACCCGCGGGCTCAGGCAATCCACTCACCTCAGCCTCCCAAAGGCGCGGGATTACAGGCTGAGCCACCGAGCCCGGCTTTAATTTCATATCTTAGCTATTGTGAATAATGCTGTAATAAACATGAAAGGGTAGTATATCTTCAACATACTGATTTTCTTTTGTGAGGAATATATATCCAGTAGTGGGACTTCTGAAGCACACAGTATTTTTATTTTTTACTTTTTGAGGAACTTACATAATGTTTTCCATGACTGTAATGTACATGCCCACCCAAAATGTGCATGGGTTCCTTTTTTTTATATCCTTACCAATACTTGTTATCTTTTGAATAATCACCATTCTCACAATTGTTAAGATAGTATCTCTATTGTTTTAATTTTTATTTCCCTGATGATTACTGATATTGAAAATTTTAATCTATTTGACCATTTGCATGTTTTCTTTTAGAAAATTCTATTCAGGCTCTTTAACTATTTTTTAATGAAGTTATTTTCTTGTTAATTAGTAGTCTGTGTTCCTTATATATTTTGGATATTAGCTCCTTATCCAGTTTATGATTTGCAAATATTTTCTTCCAGTCTGTTGCTTTTTTCCTTACTATGTTGATTGTTTCCTTTCCTGTGCAGAAGCTTTTTAGTTTAATGCAATCCCATTTGTGTACTTTCTTTTCTTCCCTGTGTTTTTGGATTAATAGCAAAAAAAAAAAAAAAAAAAAAAATCCATGCCAAACCAGCTTTTTAAAGCTTATCCCTTTTTTTTTCTTCTAGAAGTTTTATAGTTTTGTATCTTGCATTTATGTCTTTTACTCATTTTTTAGTTGACTTCTATATAGTGTGAGATAGGAGTCTAATTTTATTCTTCTGTATGTGAATATCCAGTTTTTCTTAACATCATTTATTAGAGACTGTCCTTTCCCTATTGTGTGTTCTTGGTGTCTTTTTCTAAAATCAGTTGAGTGTACATGCATTGCTTCATTTTTAAGTTCTCTAATCTGTTCCATTTTCCTATGTGTTCATTTTACACCAATATCCTGCTGTTTTGATTACTATAGCTTTGTAGTATATTTTGAAGTCAAGTGGTGTAATGTCTCCACCTTTGTCTTTTTGCTTAAGTCTTTAGGGTGTTTTTTGATTCCATACAAACTTCAGGATTTTTATTTCTATTTCTGTAAAGAATGTCATTGGTGTTTTAATAAGGAATATTATTTAATCTATTGGTCACTTTGGGAAGTATGTACATATTATTAACAATATAGTTTTTTTCCAGTCCATGAACATGGATCATCTTTTTACTTATTTGTATCTCTAATTTTTTCTTCAGTGTTTTTTAGGTTTTATAGAGAACTTTAACTTCCTTAGTTAAATTTATTCCTAGTTTTGTATATATATATCTTTTTTTAATAGCTACCATAAATTACTGTAAATGGGATTGTTCTCTGGATTTCATTCTCAGTTAATTATTGATGTATAAAAATGGAAATGCTACTGATTTTTGTTTGTTTATTTTGTATTCTGCAACTTTACTAAATTTGTTTATCACTTTTATGAGTTTTTGGTAGAGTCTTTAGGCTTTTCTCTGTAAGATTATGTTATCTATGAAGAGGGACAATTTGACTTCTTTTGTTTCAATTTGGATGCCTTTCTTTCTCTTACTTACTTGCTGTGTTAGCTTAATACTATGTTGAATAAAAGTTGGCAGTCTTGTTGTTTTTTGTATCTTAGGAAAAAAGCTTTAAACTTCTCATTGTTAAGTATGATGTTAGCTATGATCTTATCATATATGGTCTCTATTGTGTTACGGCACATTCTTTTTATACTTAATTACTCAAGAATTTTAATTATAAAAGGATGTTGAACTGTCATATGCTTTTCTGCATTTATTGAAATGATCATATGTTCTTTGCTATTCATTCTGTTAATGTGATGAATTACATCTATTGATTTACATATGGTAGCCTTCCTTGCATCCTTTGAATGAATCCCATTTGATCATCATGAATGATTTTTTTGTTTTAATGTGATGATGAATTTAGTTTGCTAGTATTTTGCTGAGAATTTTTGCATCAAATTTCATCAGGGATATTGGCCTGTGATTTTTTTTTCTATTGTTTGTTTTGTTTTGTTTTATTCAAATTTTTTTTTCTGGCTTTGGTATTAGGGTGATGCTGGCATTGTAAAATCAGTTTGGAAGAATGCCCACTTCTTCAATTTTTGAAAGAATTTGAGAAGAAGTAGTACTAATGTTTTACAAAATGTCTGACGGAACTCAGCAGTGCTAACAAATCCTGGGCTTTTTTCTGATGGGAGACCTTTTATTACTAATTCAATTATCTTGCTCATTACTGTGATCTGTTAAGGTTTTCTATTTCTTCAGTGGTTGTAGGTATCAAAAAATTTCTCTAATTCTTCAAGGTTTTCTGACTTGTATTTAATTTCTTATAATAGTCTCTTATGATCCTTTGTCTTTTCATTGTTTTGTTGCAATGTCTCTATTTTTATTTTATTTGTCTTTATTTGTTCTTAGTCTAACTGAAGGTTTTCAATTTTGTTTATTTTTTGAAAAAAGACAATTTTTTTCTCGTTTTTCTAGTCTATATTTTACTTATTTCTGCTCTGATCTATATTATATTCTTTCTTCTACTAACTTTGAGATTAGTTTTTTTCTTGTTTTTCCAGTTCCTTGGGATGCAATCTTATGTGAAAGGGCTATGTGCAATATTATAATGACAACAAAGGTTTTAGAGTGTTACATAAAACTTAGTTGATAAAGCAATGGCAGGGTTTGAGAGGATTCCAATTTGAAATAAACTCTATTGTAGGTAAAATGCTATCAAATAGTATCACATACTATATAAAATTTTTTTGCGAAAACAAGAGTCAATCAATATGGCAAAGTTCACCAGTGCCTGATTTTAAGAAATTGCCACAGCAAACATAACCTTCAACAGCCACCACCCTGATCAGCCAACAGCCATAAACACTGAGGTAAAACCCTCTTCATTATAAAGATTATGACTCACTGAAGGCCCAGAATATTGTTACCGTTTTTTAGCAATAAAATATTTAAAAATTAAGATATTATATTTTAGACGATATTATTGCATACTTAATAGATTTTAATACAGTAAAAACATAGCTTTTATATACACTGAAACACCAAAAAATTTTGTGTGACTTAATTGATTGTTATTTGCTTTATTGTCATGGTCTAGAACTGAATCCACAATATTTCTAAGGTGTGCCTGTATTTTTATTCCTTATTTGAGAAAAAATAATAAAACTTAGTACTATACATCAAGATGCATTGCAAATTCACAGGCATTCACAAAACAATCGAGGAATGTAACTTGCTATTTTTTAGACTGCTACACTTTGGTAAAGAACACATAACATAGAAGATAATGGTGCTTTCATTTCCAATTAGGTCAGCAAGTCTAGTTAACTTTTCCTTTGCACAAAGGAGAAATTTCCAGACTTAAGCATGTCATTGTAATGAGAAGTTTCTTCATATTAGTTTTCTGTCAATAAAAATATTATAGCTACTCAATGCTTCCTATTATTGAGGGAGTTTTTTAAAAATTTTAATGTAAGTTTCTTTTTTATTAAACTGAATGAGGTTTATATTTTTACTATAATGCAGCACACTATATTTCTTTATTTTCATATTTATAGGATATTATAAATGCAATATATTTTTAAAAGGCTAAAAATAATTAATTACAGCAAGTAAAAACAGGGTTATTATACCACTCTTGGCATTTTTAAACATTTTTTCCTGTTAGCATATTTGTGATGCACTTTATTCAGAATAAATCCGGTAAACATTTTATTATAATATTCTTGTGCTTTTATATTAACCATTCATATAAAAAAGATGACTTATTGTGCTTTTATTTGCAAATCAAGGAAAATAATTTCCCTGAGTGGAGGAATGGAGTTGACTTTGAACAACAAGAAGCAAAATCAACTGGTTTAATAGGACTGTGATTGTACTAATTCACATGACCTGAAGTTCAACACTGTATTAGGTTTCAAGCCAGTTAAATCGAGGAATTGGGTTGATTGTTTGCAATTTTCTCAATTCTGTCTCTTTTAAATATTTATTTTATTGTCCTTTTAGGACCACAAGATGGCTGCTGCTGGTAATAACTAATGCTATAACTTCCTGTACACACCTGCTGGAGAGAACATTTCCTCCTGCAACCATGAAATAAATGTCCTCATCATCACTTTGATTGTACTAAAAAATGCAATCACTTTACTCGGTCAGTGAGATGTTATGCCCTGATTGACTTAGGCCTGGGTAGGTGCTCATTACTGACACATTTACTACGAGATAGATTTCTGAAACTGAAAGTTTAGTTTTAACACACCAACAGCATTGCTGCTACACAAAAGTAGACAATAATTACCTAAAGAAACAATGGGTACAAAGAAGTGCATATAAAACAGCTAACACATAATTGTGTTTGTTTTAACTTTCTCTCTCTCTCTCTTTTTTTAAATAATGGTCACAACTGCCTTTTCTGTCTCCTTAGTCTACCTCCTTCCCTCACACAAATATAGACAAAGAATAATAATAAAAATAACAATAATAAAAACAAAACAAGAATAACACCACAATTATATTCTTTTTAATATATATTCTATTTTAATCTTTGACTATTCTTCATATATTGAAATCCCAGAAGCTAAAAATGTGAGAATTGACTTTTATTTCTGCCTTATTTTTCATTTCCAATTGCTCACAAAGTTTTAAATCTACCTGTAAAATGTTTTTATCTTGAAATAAACAAATATTCCTTTTCCTTTTTTTTTGATATTACAATTTCTTCATGACCTGCCTAAATTGGCACAAATATTTCATAAATGCTTTTCTTCTACATTTTCTGATTTATCTTTTTGTTAATTTGATTTTTTTTAATTTTTATTTTCATTTAAGTTATACATGTTACACTGAAGTGTTTATGGTATGTTACTTATCAAATGCTACTGAACTTACAGTTATATCCTTATTTATATTTTTATTGTATCTTTGTATTTTTGTGTCTTTGTATTTTTGTTCATCAATGTTGACAAAATCAGTTTAATTTATAATATTTAGAAGTAATATTATTTTACTTTAATTTTTATTTTAATTCTATTTATCTTTTATTTTTATTTGTCTATTTAATTTTTACTTTTGCATTAATATTTTTCCATTTGTGGGGATTTACTCTGCTAACTTTTTCTAACTTAATTAAACTCTTAGCATATCTTTTATGATACATGCATTTGATGCTAAACATAATCCTCTAAATACGACTTTAACTTCATTTCAGAAGTTGTATTGTCAGTTGTAAATACCTTCTAGTATAATTTTAAACAAAGATTATTCAAAAGATTATTTATAAATTCAAAAATTACTTTTTAATTCTACATAAAGTTTGTGCATGTATATGTGTAATCTTAAAAATTTTTGTGATGTGGCATTATGTCAACATTGGTATTTTTTGTTCTGTGCTTATACAGTTTTTTACTGTTAGCTACAGAATTCAAAGTATATTGAAAATGTATATTTTTTACCTGACTAATTAACTTGCATTTATTTTAATTATTGCTATGGTCACAGATACTACTGGCAAACTGTTTGAGGGTTTTGTTTGTTTGTTTGTTTTTCATCTTTCTTTCTTATCATATTTTTTCTTTTCTGACTTATATAAATGGATTGTTTTTTATTTTCCATTTCTGGTCTTACATGGCATTTACTACTACTGTGAGATTTATCTTTTTAATTTCTTCTATTAAAATTTAAATTACTTATCTGATTAAAATCTTCAATAAGTTCTATATTTGCCTAAAGAAATGGATTACATAGATGAACATTGCTGCTATTCAGCAAGATCCATGAGGCATAGCAATTAAATAAAATTGCCTTGAATACAAAAATAAAAAGTTTTCACTCACCAAAGAAAAATTGTTTTAAAATTAAATTTATTTAAATGCTTCTGAGATTTAACATCACTGACATATCCCAAGTTTCTATATCTTTCAAGGAAAAAAAACACTGATTGCTAAAGGCTAAGAAAAGAAGTGGCTATTAAGAAATGCATAACTTCATTTTCCATGTGTAGAAAAATATAATTTAATGCACATTGCATGATTTACATTTTTAAAAAATCCCTACATATACTACACAAAGTATAAATGCACATCATGTTTTAAATATATAGTAAAAAAAAATTCAGTTAAATTTATTTTTCAGCAATAGTGCATCTGCCTGAAAATTACATTTAAAATGTACTACTGCTTTGTAGTATGGGCTATAATGAGACAGCAATTTCAAATATGAAAACTTTTATGTTTATTTTTGTCCTCCATCTTAATCTACAGAGAAGAGAGTCACTGCACAATTTCTTCCAGCACTAAGCACATTATTGACTAGCTTAGATGTTCTAAGTATTCTTGGCCTCATTTCAGAGTCTTGTAGTACTTAGAACTGCAAATGCCAGTTCTGCCTCAATTTCTTCAAATAAAATGTGGAGGAATAAGGAAAATTCAGGAAAAAGGCAGAAATAGAAAAAGAAAAGTGAAATTCTAACATGTATGTGTATGAGTTAATCCAAACCACATTAGCAAGACAAAGCTCCTAAACTTTGTGGTTGCTTATCTGAAATTCCCTATCCTGTCCTCTCATTACACCCATTACGGATACATAGACCAGACCGAGAATGGGTCTCATATTAACAAGAGTATTATTTTGTTTCATTCTATGTATATATCCTTTTGAGCTTATGAAGAAAAGTAATATATATTTTATTCTACTTCTTTGTGCTTATTCTCTCAAAATATTGATTTTCATAAATGATCTGCTTTTCATTTTTTAGAATTCATTAGTATACCCTTATGCATGTATAATTTTCTCCCATCTAAAACATAAAAGTTGGACACCACTTCTAATACAAGCTACAAAAATTATCAATTTTTGCTATTGGTTTATGAATGTAAAAAGATAAAATTAATCCCTAAGTTATTTCAATAACTCTTAGAAAAATATATGCCATTTGATATTAAGTATTTTTCTAACATTTTTTAAAAAAAGAAATGCCAAATAGCTAAGAAAGGAATAGCATTTTCCAAAGTACCCCCATTATATCAAAAACAAATGTGAGTCATCATCAGATTAATTAACTTAAGGAAAATCAAATTGAAAATGCCACAATCAAGTGGGAATTTAACACAGAGAAGAAAGGTCAAGTCTTTTAAATAAGCAGTTTTACTGAGTAATCGTTCCTGAATTTTATCATAAGGAACACAAAAAATCTCTTAGAAAAAATGTAAATTTTTGTTATATTGGTATGCAAGAGATAGAGATAGGAAATGTTCTTAAGAAAGCTAGTAAAATGGTTACATAAACTCCAAGACAAAGAAGAATATCTATATTAAGTTTTGTTGCCGCAAATTTTCTCTGGTTGGTGTATAAAATATGTGAGCTTTTCTGTGTAAGTATGTAGTATCTGCCAGTTTTGCTCATTGTTCCACTCTTCTGAGAATAGGAGCAATAGACAGACAGCTGTAACTGTTATCTCCATATATATACTATATAATTGTTTTAACATGTAAATGCTTCAGAAATATGCACAAAATGGTCATAATGTAGTTTTATCCCAAATGACAGAAAAAAAAGTAAGTCAAAATATACATTTTAAAGAGATAGTTATTGACTTTTAATAAAACTGGTTAAGCTGCTATATTTAACACAATTTAATTTCTGTAGTTTACATTCTCTGTTTTCAATAGGGGGTTGAAAGAAACTAAAAATCAGCCAATTTCTCTTATATCAGATGCTTTGGTCACACACACAATAAAGGTATAACATATATGTTATTTATATATATTAGTTATATTACATTTAATTGTAACAAAATACACATAACATTTATATTTTAACTATTTTAAATTAAAATATTCATTAGCGTTAATTACATTCACAATGTTGTGTGACCATTACTACTATTTCAGAACTTTGTGAGCACTCCCAAAGGATACTCTCAAAGGATGACCCCATTAAGCTATTACTTCCCATTTTCTTCTTCCCCAGTCTCTGGCAACCACTAATCTACTCTCTGTCTCTAAAGATGTGTCTATTCTTAATTTCACACGAATTGAATCATACAATATGTAGCCTCTTGTGTTTGTCATCCTTTACTTAGCATAGTATTTCTAAAATTCATCTATATTGTAGCATGTATTAAACCTTATTTTTTTTTACAAATGAATACTATTTCACTGTATGAATTTTGTTTATTCACGTATCAGCTGATGGACATTTGGGTTGTTTCTACCTTTTGGGTATTGTGAAGAGTGCTGCTAAAAAAAACTGAAAAAGATTATCAAGTTTTTCAGTTTTCCATATTAATTAGTGATAAGATAAGAGAAATAATGCCATAGTACTGTCGGATTAGAGGAGAGAAGGCCGGGCACAGTGGCTAAAGCCTGTAATCCCAGCACTTTGGGAGGCCAAGGTGAGGGGATTGCCTGAGCCGGCAGTTCGAGAACAGCCTGGGCAACTTGGGGAGACCTCATCTCTACAATAAAAATCAAAAAATTAGCCAGGCATAGTAGCACACACCTGTAGTCCCAGCTACTTGGAAGGCTAAGACAGAAGGATCACTTAGCCCAGCAGGTTGACACTGAGGTGGCCATGAGTATGCTGCTGTACTCCAGCCTGGGCATCTGAGTCAGACTCCAACTCAAAAACAAATTTTAAAAAGGAGTAGAGAGATTCTACATTTAGACAAAGAAGAATATTTATATTAAGTTTTATTGTTGCAACTTTTATCTGATTGGTATATATAATATGTGAGCTTTTCTAAAAAAAACCCTGAAGACTCTAAAAAAACAAAAAAAAAACCCTGAAATATATGCTTAGACCTGAAGAACAATTTGCGTTGATGGATTTTATGTGTAAATTGGGGTCACGTTGTGGTACACATTGATATATGACAAACTGTTTGTCACAAGAGAACAGCATTTGGTAGAAATTTGTATAAATTTAATATGAGCAAAGAATCTATCTTTGTAAATCATGAAAGGTAAAAGAGAGACATATATATGTAGACTTGAAGGAAAAGAAGCATTTTTCTGCAACCATCTAGAAATTGGAAAGCTGGAAAAGGTACCATTTACAGTGTAAAGATAAGAAATAAGCCAGATGATAATTTTCTAATGTAGTAATAACTGAGATTACAAGGAAGCCATGTTGCATAAATTCTAAGAAAAAAATTGGTCTTTCCAAAGACGTAAGCACTGGGTCACCTGTGGTAGAGCACAGGAGCAAAAGAAGTAAACAGAAATTCAGAAAAACTTCTGCAAACTGATAAAGTCACTGAACTTAAGGAAAGCATTATACTTAACATTATATTTAATACTTAAATTTACTTTTTATCATGAAGTTAAAAAAGACAGATGTCTGCTCTCACTATGCCTATTCAACATTATATTCAATTTCTTACTCAATTATCTAAGACAAGTAAAATAAATAAAAGGCATATCGTATATAGAGAAAGAAATAAAAAATTCTTAAGTCAAACAAAAAATGATTTTTGTACAAAAAACTGCTAGAACTAGTCAATAAATCCAGCAAAGCCTTAGGATACAAATAAAAAGCCATATTTTTATAAACTAGTGAGAAAGAGTCAAAAAATAAAACAAAATAATATCAGCAATAAAATTATAAAGTACTTCAGTGGGTAAATCTAACAAAATATGCTTAACTACCATATGATTAAAATTTTAAAATTCTGATGAAAGAAGTCAAAGAAGATTCACATAAAGGGAGGACACCCATCGTTTATATATCAGAAGACTCAATGCTATTTAGGTGTCTATTTTCCCCAAATAAAATTCCCAGGATTTTGTGTAGAGATTAATAAACTAATTCTAAATGTATATAAAAGTCAAAGGAACCAAATACTAATACAATTTAGAAAAGAAGTGATGCAACTGGAAAACTTTCAATACCTGACTTCAAAACTTACTATAAAGTGCACCATAGTCCAGACAATGCAGTAATGGCCAAAATAAAGACATATATTTATTTTTAAGAAAAAAGAGTAAAGAAAGACATGAACATACACACAGAGAGATGGATAAAAACACACAAAAAATAGTAAGATAGTTAGTCACCTTTTCAGCAAATAAAGATTAAAAACAGAACATGCATATGCAAAATATAAAAGTATTTTCAAAAATCTCTGACTCATTTTGTAAAATTTTTAAAAACTCAAAATGGATGGTATACATGTACATAGAACCTAAGATTTTAAAACTTCTGTAATAAAGCAGAGGACAAAATATTTGTGACATTAAGTTGGGATAATATTTTTCAGATAACAAAGCAATAATTCGTTAAAAAATAGAATTGACTCCTTCAAAATTAAATTATTTTGCTCTTCAAAATATGATGCTAGAAATATAAAAAATATAAGCCAAATTATGGGATAAAATATTTGCAAAGCACATACCTGACAATTCGCATCTAGAATTTATAAAGATCTTTCAAAACCCAATCATAGGAAAACAAAGAACTCATTAAAACATAAGCAATATATTTGCATAGGTACTTAATCAAATAATATATAGACAGATAGCAATTAAGCACATGAAAAGATGGTCATCTTAATATACAGAAGAGAGATAAATGCAATTACTAACATAAGCAAGTACTACTACACTTGTATTAGAATTGATAACACAAAATGTATTTGAAATACCAATACCTGGCAAAGACATGGAGCAACTGTAACTCTTATAACAATAACTTCAAAAAAAGTTTTAAGAGTCCCACAAAGTTAACATACATCTACAACAACCCAGATTTTCCAGTAATAGAAATTTAAGCCGGGCTCGGTGGCTCAGCCTGTAATCCCATGCCTTTGGGAGGCTGAGGTGAGTGGATTGCCTGAGCCCGCGGGTTTGAGACCCGCCTGGGCAAGCGAGACCTCATCTCTACAATAAATCAAAAAAATTAGCCAGGCGTGGTGGCGCGCGCCTGTAGTTCCAGCTACTTGGAAGGCTGAGGTGGAAGAATCGCAGGAGCCCAGCAGGTCGAGGCTGCGGTGGCCGGGAGTGGCCACTGCACTCCAGCCTGAGCGGCAGAGTGAGACTCCAACTCAAAAAAAAAAAAAGAAATTTAAAGATCAGAAATAAAACTCATGCTTACACAAGTACTTAAGCATAAATGTATATTTTGGTTTTATTTCTAAATGTCCATACTCCAGGTCTTAGTAAGCTCAGGTTGTGGAACTTAAACAACAACATTTATTTTTCATGGTTCTGGAGACTGGGCAGTCCAAGATCAAAGCACCAAAATGATTAGTGTCTGGTGAAGCCCTGCTTCCTATATTCTAATATGTCAGAAAGAAAGGGAGAGATTAGTTGGGCTAATTTTGTAAAGACACAAAGATTATTAATGAAGTCCCCATCACCATAATCTAATCACGCCTGAAGACCCCAATTTCTAATAGCATCACACTGGGATTTAGAATTTCAACATATGAATTTTTAGGGGACACAAACATTCAATCCATTATGCCTAGAAACAGTTTAAATGTCTTTTCACAGGAGAATCAATTTTTTTAAAAATTATTGCTTCCACAAAATTAAATACTACTTAATAAAAATGAATAAACTATATACCACCACATGAATGGATGTCAAATGCATGATACCAAGTGAAGAATGTCAAACTTAAGCATCTACATTTTGTATAATTGCATTTGTATGGTGTTATGGAAAAGTCATTCTTACAGGGATAAAAAATAAGTAAGACATTGGCAGCAACTAAAGGTTGCTGATGGCTTGAGTACAAAGGACATGGCAGCATTTTGGGGAGCGACAGAATTGTTTTATGTATTGATTTTGGTGTTAGTAACATAAGTGCATATAATTTTTAAAACTCATAGAACCATCTATTTTAAAAGATTAATTTACTTATTTATTGAAGTAAATGTTACCTTTATAAACCTGTCCAAGAAGAAAGTAAAAGAAAACAACAACAAATGGGAACAAGGATTATGGGAAACATTTTAATCAAAGGAGCAGCATACACAGGCATCTGTGGGGGGAGCTGTGTATGTGTGTATTATTTATTACAGTGTGGAAAAAGAAAAGCATCAATGAGAAAAAACTGGCATCATGGAGGCAAATTATAAAGGCATTACTGTAATACAACTAAAAAATTATTTTCATCAGAACTAGGATGATATTATTGAAAATGAAGAGAATTGTGTGTTTGTAAGAGGCATTTATTGAAGAGTGTTTACTTGATAATGTAAATGATATGTTTGAGAGTGGATCAGAAGTCAAAGAAGGAATTTAATATCTGATTGGGATAGAGGAATGAACAATAGAATCAGCCATTAAAATCAGATGGTGAAAAAATAATCCATTCTGTATGGAAATGAATGCACAATTTAAAGCACCTTTATGACATCCAACTGAATATATCAAGCATGTAATTAAGTATTTAAATAAGGGGTTTAAAATGTTTTGAACTGTACATTTAGATTTGGGAGTTGTGAGTAAGTAGTAAAGTCACTGATTTCCTAATCATTAATTAACTTCGTTGCCTTCTTCATTCACTTGACCTGGACTTGTCATCATTACTATAAACAAGTATAATGTACAATGCAGTGTCATAACCTATACAAAGTTGGTATTAACAACCACACGTGCTTTCTAGAAGTATGAATATAGCATAACCCTATCACTTAGTAGAAATGAGCATGAAGTCTGGGAACAGAAAAGTGATCAGAATTGTGAGACTTCCCACTTTTATTATTTGGAATCATAATGTTGCATCAGATTATAATGGTTGCCGTTGAAAACTATACCACCGAAGACATCTTTCACGTACTTCATAATATAAACCCAGAAATCTGTTTGTTTATTTGTTTTTTGGCTGCAATACTCCTATTTTTTTCTATGTACATTTTTCATTAATTTAATTATGATTTATATTTCAATCCAAAAAAAAAATAAGTTTTATCTACTTATTCATTTTCAGTCGGAGTTTCACTCTGTCACCCAGGCTGGAGTGCAGTGGCACCCTCACAACCAGAGCATCCTCAACCCACTGGGCTCTGGTGATCCTTCCACCTCAGTCTTCCAAGTAACTGGAACTACAGGCATGCACCACCATGCCTAGCTAATATTTTGATTTACTGTAGAGATGCGGTCTCACCATGTTGCCCAGGCTGGTCTTCAACCTGTGGGCTTAGGCAATCCTCTTGCCTCCGGCTCAACAACAAAAAGACCCAAAACTGATTTTAAAATGGACAAATGATCTGAATAGATTTGTCTCAAAAGAAGATATACAAATAGCTAACAGATATATTAAAAATGCTTAACATTACTAATCATAAGAGAAACTCAAATTAAAGCCACAATGAAATATAGTCTCATCACAATTAAATGGCTATCATCAAAAAGACAATAATAGAAACTAACAAGAACATGGAGAAAGAGGAAGTCTTTGACCCTGTTCATTGGAATGTAAATTAGTGCAGCCAATATGGAAAACAGTATGGAATCTCCTCAAAATTTTAAAAATTAAATTACTATTTGATTTAGCAATCCTTCCACTGGGTATATAGCTAATAGAAAAAACATCACTTTGTTGAAAAGATAGCAGCACTCCATGTTTATTGCAGTAGTATGCACTATAGTCAATATATGAAATCAAGCTAAGTGAAAGAATAAAGAAAAAATATAGTATGTTTTATGCTATATATTATATCTATCAGCCAAAAAATAATGAAATCTTCATACTTACAGAAACATAAATGGAGCTTGAGGACATTATGTTAAGCGACATAATACAGGCACAGCAAGAGAAATATCATATCTATTCTGTCAAATATAAGTGCTAAAAAAGTTGATTTTATGGAGGTAGAGAGTAGAATGGTGGTAACCAGACGCTGAGAAGCATAGAAGAATAGAGCCCTAAAAGGGAGACTGAGATTAAGATCATGACTCCTCCTTTTTTTGTGTTGCATTCGCCTGAAATTTTGTTTCCCATCCTCTTACTTTGAGTCTGTGAGTGTACTTTCTAGTGAGATGAGTCTCTTGAAGGCAACATACTGTTACCTGGTGATATTTTATCCATTTTGCCATTCTATGTCATTTCAGTGATGCATTTAGTCCATTCACATTCAGGCTAATTATTAAAATGTGAGAGTTGATCCCTATCATAAGGTTCTTTTTTTTTTTTTTTTTGAGTTAGAGTCTCACTCTGTCACCCAGACTGGAGTGCAGTGGCTGCTCCCGGCCACCGCAGCCTCGACCTGCTGGGCTCCGGCGATCCTTCCGCCTCAGCCTTCCAAATAGCTGGAACTACAGGCGCGCGCTACCATGCCCGGCTAATTTTTTGATTTATTGTAGAGATGAGGTCTCGCTTGCCCAGGCGGGTCTCAAACCTGCAGGCTCAGGCAATCCACTCACCTCAGCCTCCCAAAGGCGCGGGATTACAGGCTGAGACACCGAGCCCGGCTCATAAGGTTCTTATAGAGTTGTTGTTGTTGTTCCTGTTTGTTTGTTGTCTTTCTTTTGGTTTTGTGGTTGGTTCATGTGGGTTTTTAATCTTTTTCCTGTACTCTTGTGAATAGCATTGCTGTTCTTTTTTCCTTTTCTTCTGTGTTTAATACTTTCTTAAGTGTTTCTTGTAGAGGTGGTCTGGTGGTAGCATAAGTTCTTAGGGATTGGATATCTGGGAA